>APFE031432138.1:0-12475 GCA_000404065.3 Pinus taeda | reverse complement strand
AAAATATCTCAGGCATTGAGTCATCTGAGAGGTAAAATATCTTCATTAACTCGTAAAGAAATTGCAGATAAAAAGTTATTACAATCTTTAATGCAACATAAAGGCTCTTTACTCATGTCAGAAAATTTTGACCTTTGGAGCTCACTGAGTCGGTTGAGCGCTTTGTTATAACTGCTGAATGACGTGTCTGTGCATCTCTGTCCTCCTGTAGCTTTTCGGCCCTGTCACATGTGACTGCCAGTGCTGCATTGGTGGCCGAATATTTGTGCTGAGTTGGCTCAGCCTTTTTTTGCATACCTGCTGATGTGTCTTTATCTTGCTGTGTATGAAAACTTAAATATTTTCAAAAAGTAACAACATAATTACTGACTTTGATTTAACAGTAATTGTATCAAATTATTCCACACATCCTGTGTAGGCAATTGATGCCTCAAAATTGACCCCATGGTCTCATCTACCTCTGTATACTTGTAAAAATGGGGAGGCTCATCAAACAAGTGTGTAATTTCATTCATAATAAAAAATAAACTCTCCACCCTGTTGAAGAGGGTTTGTCCTGTTGTTGGTCATGTTTCTGCTGATGTACTAGCTGTCTCTACAATTTGATTTCCAGCAAAAGTGTTCACTATGTTGGCATATTTTTCATGTGAGAGCAGCCTTCCTGATGGCTCCAGCAAGCTAGGAAGACCCCTGTTTTGCAATGCCATGAACCTGTCCTGGAATTTGTTGATATCTGCTTGCATATCCTGGGTTCTTCTTTGCAGGGTATGAACCAGGTTTCTTAATGTTAGGACCCTTTTGATCATTGAGATGGTCTCATTCCTGTTGCCAGTTCCCATTTTGATCAGCTGGGAGCTTGTCCTATAGTTCAGCACATTTATCATTTTGGTGGCAATCTCAGGCATGTTGCCTAGAGATTCCCTTGCCCGTTGGATCTCTCTGTGTGCTTTTCCAATGAGAGTTATTTGCTCATGGATGGCCTCAATGTACTCCCACTGGTCTGTGATGGACTAGCCAATATTGGCCCATAGGATCCTCTTGAGTTCAGATGTCACCTTGTCCAGTGTGAGCTCTTTTTCTAGCTCAGTTATTCTCTTTTTGAGAGCCTTGACCTCTCTTTCTGTTTCAGCCACATTCTGCTTGGACTTTTCATATTTCTCATTGATTTTAGCCAGAGTGTCTTTGGCCTGATTTAACTCTGACATTTGAGCTTCCAAGGCTTGAATCTCAGTTTTCAGCTTCTGCATGTCAAGGCTTTCAGCCTGCTCTGTTGTTGGTGCTGAGGTGGACGGTGCTGCTTCTTGTGTCGGCTGACTGGGAGGACCAGTGGCTTGAGGAGCTTCCTCTAGATTAATTGTTTCTGGAAGAGCTTGTGAAGTTTGCCCTGCCTCCTTTTGCTGCAATGTTGTCTGAAGGGTGGCCTCTATTTCCTGCAGCCTCTCTTGAGTGTGGATGAGCTCTTTATATAATGTAACCAGCATAGCAGCTGCATCCTTGTCTTTTCTAAGCTGGGCAATCTCTTCTGTTTGAAGATGAAGAGTTGCTGGGATCTTTATCATTTTTCTCAGTGCTACCATATCACCATCCCTTAGCTTCAGAATCTCTTGCACTGCCTTGACATCTTTAGGATCATGTCCAAGCTCTATTATGATTTCCTCTAGAGATTTGATCCTGTTGTCTTTAGCTTGAGAGGAAGCCCTTTCTAGCTCAAGTTGTGAAGTGGTGTTATTTAGGCTATTTTGCAGCCTATAGTTCACCAAGGTTTTATCTACCAAGGTGGCATACACCATCTCACCCGTTTGTTTATGCAATTCAATTTGATCCATTGGGTGGATGTCTTTGGACAGGACCTCAAGGTTGGTCCTGATATAATCGGCAGCTGACTGTGGTTGCTGCACTGCTGGTCTGAAATGGATCATTATCATTTTTCCCTCATGTGCATCATATGCAGACATGAGTCTTTGCTGGTTTGTGGGAGCCATTTTTAATAGATGATTATATAATTGCAGCCTTAAGGGTTCATTTCTCTTTTTGATGTCCTTAAATTGCTGCTTTATTCTTTTCTCACCTTCCCTCTGTTGGCCTGAGGAGCTAACTTCTCCTCCTGTTGCCCTTTCTTGTTCTTGTTGGAAGGAGCTGGTTGAGGCCTCCATGCTGGGCAGGCCTGTACCTGAAGTCTGTCCTATTGGCATTTCTTTCTTCAGAGAAAGGGTTTAGCCTTTGCCTCTTCTCCCCTTGAGTTGGTGATGCAGTAAGGGGAGTCTCTCTGTCCCTTTTCATGTTTACGTCCTCTCTTTGTGGGGTTTGGAGGACAGAAGAATCAATCCTTGAGTCTTGCCTGGGAGGTACCATTTGTGTTGGCTACTGCTCTATGGCCATTGGGGCCTCTGCTGTCTGTTCTCCCTGCCCTAGCTGCTCCTTTTGTGGCTTTGGTACCTGTTGAGGTTGTTGAACCTATGCCTGCTGTACCTGTTCCTGTTCCATCTCTTTCTCCTTGCCTTTGCTGTGAGCTTGGCTTGTAGTTTGGACTGCCTCCTGATGTGTTGTAGAGGATGAGGCAGCTGCTCCTGCTTGAGGCTTTGGCAGAGAGTATACCTGTGCAGGAAGTTCCAAGTCAGCCAATTTAAGAAGCCTTCTTCTTGCTCTCTCATTCAACTCTTCTTGTGTGAGGGGTTCCTCTAGTGTGCCTCTCTTCCATTTTGGTTGATTGGCATATTGTTCAATGTGAGGAATCCTTACATGGTCATAGCTAGATAGCCTATATTTGACCCTTCTTAATGATATGGAGTGATTGGGGTCGTAGGGCTTCCAGAGGAAACTGGTCTTCAAGCCAAGGCCTTCCAGCTTTCTATCTGCAAGGTCTACACCCAATTGGTTGAGGTAACCAGCAAAGATAGGAGGGTATTGTGCAGTGTCAGAGTTTATAAATAATTGGTTTAACTTTGTGATCTGAGCATCAGTCATCATCTTGGCTCCTTGGTTTATCAGATCCAACAAAGACAAGGGAACCAATTTCTTCTGAGTTTTAAACTGTAGCATCTCTCTAATGGCCTCAGGGGTCATGTAGAATACAACTGAGCCTGAAGGGTCAAGCACAGCTCTTTGAGTAGGATCATAGCATACATCACACATATGGATCAGGTCAGGGAATTGGTTGACCTGAGGGAGCCTGAAATTGGGAGGAAGGAATCCCAAATGCCCAATATATCTGTCCTATCTTCATGTTTGGCCTTCAGCTCATTTAGCAGGTGAAGGTGGAACTTGCCGTGTGTCAAAGAGTCCTCTGAGATTTGGTAATCTAAGTCTGCCAAATCCTGCCACTGCAATTCTCTCTGAGGGGCATTTAAGGGAGCAACATTGAGGGCCACAGGTGCAACTGGAGTCTCCATGGTTACTTAGACTCTGTTTTGTATATAGACTATTGTTAATTAGACTGGGAAAGAGCACTGCCTGAGTGAAGAGGTGAATTAAGAAATGAAGGATAACAGGGTAAGTTTGTAGTAATTGAAATACTATTTCAGTCACTTGAGAAGGCAAATCCTTGTCTTTAACAGACCTTCCTCAATAATTAAGTATAGGTTCCGGGTTTCTGTTTACGACTGCGCGAATGAAAATGCAAGTTTTCAATGAAGGTTGTGTTAAAATAGGCTCGGCTGATGAATTTCGACCGTCAAATTTTCAAGTGGGAGCTGGGTGCAGAGAATTCACCGGTGAATTATACGTTTTTGGTTCCTAAAATGAGTTCTCAGTTATTGCAGACAAAAACCAGGCTTTAGAGAAAACTTGCAGGGATAAATACCTGGTAAATCGATGGGCCAGGTCATAAATGCAGGTGGGTAGGCATGCCGAAGGTCTCTAGGTCGATCTGAGTAGGTTGGTGCAATTGGTCGTAAAATGCATGCAGAGGGCGCAACAATAGTTTTTGCAAAAAGTGCAAAAAGAACACGAAAATTGACAAAATATGGCTTTTTTGGGACATTCGTGCCTTTTTTGGATGACGTCAGCATGACGTCATCAGGTGGGTCAGGGTCGGGTGACGTCAGCATGACATCATCAGGTGACATGGTAGCCTTTGAGTGGTCCACGGGGGTGGTGAGGTGGCAGACAGGTGGAGCAATGGCGGACGGAGGTTGCGGACGCGGCGCTGACGTAGGCAGTGACGCGGCGCTGACGCAGGCAGGCGGATTGGAGGAAAACTGGAAACCATGGCTGTATCGCATCGCACCACTTTTGCTACGGAAAGGAATTTGTCAGACGGGGCTCCGATGCGATTTGGGGGTGACGCGTGGACCCGGCCTGACGTCAGCGTCTGATAGATATCGGACGATATCTTTCGGACGTCGGGGCCGATCCGATATCCACGTCAACCGTCGGATAAAAAGGGCTTGATCAGACGGTCGACGGGCCAAAGATCTGCGCAGATGATACGATGTCGGGCGAGTATAAAATATTGTTTTCCTTGGAATTTGCGCCTAGCGGGGCCCTTAGAAATGTCAATGATTTTTCATCGTTTCCAATGTTTTCTTTATTAAATCATGCATGGACGAAAAACTTTAGGATAAGGCGGAAAACTAAGGTTCTTCAACTTATTTTTGCAAATTTAGCACTTGGCTTTAAGAACTTAGGCTAAGTGGGTTTTTTATGCAATTTCATATAAAAGCGCGAATGGGTCCCGACCATAGGATAAGGGGGACAAAGTGGGTTTTTCCATATATTTTGCATTTTGAGTGGGTCTAAGGGTGAGAAAGGGTTTTTTCAAGCTTTCTTAGGCAAAATGAGGGGTTGGCTAAGTAGATGAGTTTCTGAAGGTGGAAAAGAGGTTAGGCTTGGTTCTCAAACTGACCATATGTCAATTTGATTCCCTGGAAGTGAATCATATGGCTATAATGCCAAGGAGGGGATATTTATAGAATTCTTAGGGTTTATACACCATGGTGTTTATAATAGTAGGGAAAAGGTGACACAGTGAGTTAGATAATAAAAGTTAGAGGTTAATATGGAGGGAGAAGGTGAATGAGGAGTGATATTACTAAGTTTTCTTTGAAAACAACTTAGTTTAGGGAGTAGATCAAAATGAAAAGAACTTTGCACAAGAAATGTGGCTCTTAGGAATCAAGAACCAACATAAAACCTTGAATTTCTTTCATAAACACAACTGGTGCAGGGATGTTAGTAATGAGTGATGAATCAGGAAAAAGGGGAAGTTAGACATGCTTCATTATGTTGTTTTCCTTGTATTGATCAGCAAAATTCAGCTTGGAAGGAACACCACTTCTGCAACCCCATCTACCTACCCAACTATTTTCCTAGCATTTTTTGTTTCTTCTTGGAGGGTGCACTTGGACTTGCAAACCCTTATGTGCCTTTTCTTTTTCATTGGCTTTTTCCTTTGATTCCCTATCTAGCGCTACCCTTATTTCTTCCAAGGCCCCAGATTAAGCAGTTGGGAACCTTAGCTTCTCTGCCTAACTACTGATCTGCCAAGATTAAACAGTTTGGACAGACTTCTTTCTCTACTTTACAACAGCAAATTGAAACAGGCATGATCCAGATTAGACTGTTGGACCATCCATCAAAATTTTAATAAACATGAAGGCATGTACACACCTTGCCTTTTTTTCTGAAAATATGGGATCTTTGTATCAGCAAAGCAGAGCATATTTGGCATTTAAATTTTCCCATCATGAAATATGAAACCTATTTGTATAGGTATCCAACAGTGGCTCCACATGGGGATGGTTTTTCTTTTTGAAAGACCAAGAACAGCGGGTCAGCATGCCTTGGCCCCTTGGCTATTGTTTCAAAACTTGGAGCTTTTCATCCTTGAAACCTCAAAATTACAGACTGTCATATTTATAACTTGCTGAGGTACAACCTTTTCCTGCTTCTACAAGATCCTAAAATTTAATTTATTCACATATTTTAAAGAAAGCACTATACAATTATGTACAAAGGCATCCATGCTGCACTCATGGAAGGTATTCGAAATAGTGTTTTAGCATCCTGCCATTGACAGGACCTTCATCCAAATCAGTTTCATCAAGATTCTTGAGAAAGTAGGTGTTATTTCCTTGTACTGCTTGGATGAGAAATGGTCCCCTCCAAAGGGAGTCAAACTTTCCATGCTTTCGTTTATTTTCTCTTCTTGAATCTCACTTGAGAACTTTGTCACCCATGTTGAAATCTTCAGCCTTGGTCCTTCTGTCAAAAGATTTCTTGAGCTTCTCTTGTAGGATTTGAACTTTGTTATAAACTTGGTCTCTGGTTTGCTGCAAACATATAATTTGATTTACCCTCCTTTGCATATCATTTGGCTCAGCTTGACTTTCTTGTAGTAGCTTCATTACAGGGATCCCTAGTGATGAAGGAAATTTGGCTTCTAGTCCATAGACCAACTCATATGGGCTGACCCCAATTGATCTTTTGGTTGTTAATCTGTCTGCCCATAAGGCATTGACAAGTTTCTTATGCCAATTCTTTTTTTTTCCTCCAACACCTTCTTTATCATGTTTACAAGGCTTTTATTTGAAGATTCAGCAAGGCCATTTCCTTGGGGATAATATGCAGTAGAATGGCCCAAAATAATGTGGAATTTGTGGCAGAAGCTGACCATCTTCTTAGATCTGAAAGCAGCAGCATTGTCTGTTATTATCTTATCAGGGCATCCAAATCTAGCAAGGATATTGGTCTCAAGAAACTGAATGATAGTGGAGTCATTTGCTTTTCTACATGGGATTGCCTCAATCCATTTTTTGAAGTAGTCTGTAGTTGTTAGAATCCATCTATGTTGGCCTGAAGATGAGGGATTAATTTCTCCAATGAAATCCAAGCCCCATTGCTGAAATGGTCTCTCTGTTGCAATAAGCCTTAAAGGTAGTGGTAGTAACTGTCTCTTTCCTTCAAACACTTGACATTTATAACATGAAGTGGTAAATTTCTTGACATCAGAGAAAACAGTAGGCCAGTAGTATCCAGCTCTCAGTATCTTATCCACAGTGGACTTCCAATACAAATTTCCACCACAATCACCTGCATGAAATTCTTCCATGATTTTTTTAGCCTCATTTTTAGTTAAGAAGTTTAATAGGATACCCTCATGGTTTTTCCAAAGCATATTACCATCCATAACACAAAATTTTAAAGCTTTCATTTTTAGGAACCTACACTTAGTTCTGGACAGCCCTGGGGAGCACACAGGTTTTGTAACACATAACAGATATCAGAATACCAGGGAGATTGTTCAAAGGCTACATTGATCTTTGGGGTCGCCAGCTCCGGTTCACTATCCAGTTGATTGATGTCCAAGGCTTGGAAATTTGTTTCAGACATTAATTTGGCCAAACCCCACCCTTTTATCAGTTTTGTAGGTTTTATTTCAATATCAAATTCTAGAATGTTTGCAATCCATTTTCCTCTTCTACCCTCTAAGTTCTCTTGAGTAAGCATGTCTTTAACAATTGGGCTAGGGACATAGGCTATCACATGGGAGTATAGGATGTAGATCCTAAAGTCCTTAATAGATTTGACCAAAGCATATGCTTTCTTTTCCATGATTTGGTACTTGAGGGGTGCATCTCTAAGAGCTTTACTAAAGAAAGAAATGGGTTTCTCATTTCCTTGGTCATCTTTCTGTAGTAAAACAACAACAATTGTGTGTTGGGAAGCAAAGGAAAATATGATGATTTCCCTATCAAATTGAGGGTTGGTTAAGACTGGGGTTTGAGTGAGGGCAAACTTGATACCTTCAAAAGCTTGGTTTGCCTCTACTGTCCACTTTAATTTTGAATCCTTTTTAAGCATGTTATTGAGTGATGTGCTTAGTTCAGCCAGGTTTGGGATAAATCTCCTTACAAAGTTGATTTTTCCCAGAAAGGCTTGTAATTCCTTTATATTTCTTGGATGAGGCATTTGTGAGATGGCCTGGATTCTGTCTGGGTCAATTTTGATGCCATCTTTGGAGATGATGTGACCCAATAGTTTGCCTTCCTCCAAACCAAACAAGGATTTCTTAGGGTTTAAGGAAATTCCATATTTCCTACAAGTTATGAATATCTGCCTTAGATGTTTCAAATGTTCTTGGTCAGATTTGGAGAAAGGTGTGAGATCATCCAAATAGATGACCAGAAATTCATGAATCTCTTTGGCAAAAGGAATGTCCATTGCTCTTTGCAATGTAGCCCCTGCATTTTTCAACCCAAAAGGCATTTTGACATATTTAAAGGTTCCCCCATGGGGTTGTAAATGCTGTTTTGTCTTGATCGTCAGGATGAACTAAGATCTGGTTGAAGCCTGAGAATCCATCAAGCAAGGAAATCCTTGAGGCCCCCACTACCCTCTGCAAGATGTGATCCATCTTGGGTAAGGGGTAATTATCTTTCAAGGAAACTTGGTTCAGGTTTCTTAAGTCAACACAGAGCCTTATTTCACCAGTCTTCTTTCTTGTGGGGACTAAGTTTGAAATCCAATCAAAGAATCTGATTGGTGCTATAATGTCTGCTTTAAACATTTTTTGTACCTCTTGTTCCATTGCTGGGAGGAGCATAGGATTGATTCTCCTCAACTTCTGTTTAAAGGGATTCTAATCTGGCTTAAGTGAGATAGTGTGTTGTATTACAGAGGTGTCATAGGATTTTAGATCCTCATAACTCCATGCAGAAACATCCTGAAACTCTTTAAAAAGGTCAATGTATTTAGGCTTTTGGTCAGGAGGTAGTGAAGCAGACATTTTTATGACTTTGGGTTGTCTAACAGTCCCAATGTTATGCTCTTCTATGGCATTGTTGAGGGGCTGCAATTTAGGCTTGTTGGGGACATCATTGGAGTCAAAAATGTCTTCTAAAGGAGCTAAGCCTGTTGGAAGGAAATTGTCCTTCAATTGTAACACTTCAGTTTCATAACCAGCTATCTCTTCACATTTAATTTGTTGGATTCTTTGTATGTTGAGTTTGTTGAAGGTTGTAGGATGTAGTATTTGCTTAGCTGTTTTGGGTGATATAGCTTGGTTATTTTGTTTACCATGTATTTGTGATTGACTTGCTCTCTCAAGTCTTTGTGATTGACTTACTGTCTCAGTGTCAATGTTTAGACCTAAAAACTCTTCCTGTAAAGTCAAGAAATTGTTTATTTGTGTATCATCATCAAACACCTGCCAGTATTTGACATTGTTTGGGACAGATGGTCTGTGTTTTATCTCGGCTGTGAAGCAATGATGGGGTTCAAAAGGGAGCTTACAGGTACTTGCAAAAGTAGCCAAACTATGAGCATGAAGATTCTGAGCCCTAGGAATTTTGGCAATCTGAAATTCAGTGAAGGACTTTAGTAGCTCAATAGCAGCGGACCTATAGGACCTCAGTCTTTTGTCATTAGTGACAAAATTGCCTTTCACTTGTTGGATGACTAGGTCCGAGTCTCCCAGGATTGAAAATCTTATGGCTTGTAGGGATCTTACTAACTTGAGGCCTAGTAAGAGAGCTTCATACTCAACCATGTTGTTAGTGCACCTGAAGTTCAGTCTATAGGCTCGACCCTCTGCATGGCTGTTTTTTTCAGTCTATAGGCTTGACCCTGTGCATGGCTGTTTTGTTTGTTATGTATCCACACTCCAGCTCCTGCCCCCAACTTGTTGACTGACCCATCAAATTCTAGGAACCACAAGATCTCTTGTTCTAGGGGAGGTTGAATAATATCTCTGTGGTCTGGACTTGTGAGTTGAAGTTTAGGTTCTTCATCTAGTTTTATTTTTAGAACAATCTTCTCATTTGATGGGATCAACTTTGTTTCTAGAGTAGCAGTTTGTTTATTAAAGTCCTGATTTTGTTTGAGTGTCTTGGTTTCATCATCATTTGATTTTTCCTCTTGAACACTTCCATCTTTTGACTCAACCAATGTTTCTATGTCAGGGGTCCCTTCATTGATATGCTGATCTGTTTTGATTGTTTGGATTTCTTCATTGTTTGTGTGACCGGTATTGTCATTAAAAAGGATATATGAGTCTATGTCAGAGTGGACAGCATATATGGGGAAGTTTTGAGGTTTTTCTTCAGTGTTGACCATGTATTTCATGAGTGACTCTCTATATAGTCTCTTGGGTTGACCAAAGACTGTGATTGTGGCATATGACATGTCTAGTTGAAGGGACCCTTGAAGTTTAGCCCCCAATGATCTTGACAATAACATTCCATATTTGGGTGGGATATCAGCAACAACAACATCCATAAAGATTGTTTTATTTGGGTATTGGACCAGGGATACACACAAGTATTTTATCAAGCCTAGACATTTAACTTGGCTGGAATCAAATGAAAATAAGTCCTTATATGGCCTAGTAATATCTAGATTCAACCTCTCCATGACTGATTTTGGCATCAGGTTGTGAGAGGCACCTGAGTCAAACATTGCATTGTGTAGTATCTTATCATGGATATGCAAGCTGACATAAAAAGGTAATATCCCTGTGCCTGCTGTTTTTCCATCAACCTCTGGACCAAACAACAATTCTGGGGTATCATCCAACACATTGACATTGTCTTTGTCTCGAGTGAGTTGGAGGGACTTCTTAATCTGTTGCTTGTAGATGTCATGTTTGGCTAGTTCTGCAAGAGGAATGGCTATTTTCAGTTTTCCAACTTCAGCTTCCAAATCAAAGGGTTTTTCAATCTGAACCCTAGTGTTGTGGGTGACCATCTTTTCTTTGTTAAGTAAGGTTTCTTTTTGATCCTCGACTTGATCTTGGGGCTTCTGTCTTTCATTCTTCTCTTGTGGAACTATTCTTTTTCCTTGCTATTTAACTGTAACACATAGGAAACGTGAAAGAGATATGAAAGATAACAAAAAACATAACACAGAGTTATAAGAGAAACTTATTGTGCCATGAGATACGCAGGAATCCTGCAACTTTCAGCTAAACACCAGAAAACATCAAGCAACACAGAGCTTTTGAAATTCCATCATCTTTTGTATTACTTCTCTAAGAGTTATAGTAAGAGAAAAGTAGAATAGATATAAACAATCTTCGACATCCAAAGTCCAACTCCTGCTAACTTATGCGAGGGGGAATATATAGAAGTGTTTTATACAAAATATCTCAGGCATTGAGTCATCTGAGAGATAAAATATCTTCATTAACTCGTACAGAAATTGTAGATAAGAAGTTATTACAGCTTTTAATACAACATAAATGCTCTTTACTCCTGTTAGAAAATTCTGACTTTTGGGGTTCACTGAGTCAGTTGAACACTTTGTTATAACTGCTGAGTGACGCGTTTGTGCAGCTCTGTCCTCCTATAGCTTTTCGGCCCTGTCACCAGTGACTGTCAGTGATGCTGTGGTGGCCGAATGTTTGTGCTGAGTTGGCTCAGCCTTCCCTGCCTATCTGCTGATGTATCCTTATTTTCTAGTGCATGAAAATTTGCATATTTCAAAAAAGAAACAACATAATTACTGACTTTGGTTCAACAGTAATTGTATCAAGTTGTTCCAGACTTCCTTTGTAGGCAATTGATGCATCAAAATTGACCCCATGGTCTCATCTGCCTCTGTATACTTGTAAAAATGGGGAGGCTCATCAAACAAGTGAGTGATTTCATTCATAATGAAGAATAAGCTCTCCACCCTATTGAAAAGGGTTTGTCCTGTTGCTGGCCCTGTTTCTGCTGATGTGCTTGATGTTTCTGAAATCTGATTGGCAGCAAAAGTGTTGACTCTCTTGGCATATTTTTCATGTGAGAGTAGCTTTCCTGATGGATCCGTCAGGTTAGGAAGACCTCTGTTTTGTAATGCCATGAACCTTTCCTGGAACTTTTTGATATCTGTCTGCATATCCTGGCTTCTTCTTTCTAGGGTTTGCACCAGGTTTCTTAGTGTTAGGACCCTCTTGACCATTGAAATAGTCTCAGTCCTGTTAGCAATTCCCATTTTTTTTAGCTGGGAGCTTGTCCTATAGTTGAGCACATTTATCATTCTGTTGGCAATTTCAGGCATGCTGCCTAGAGATGCCCTTGCCCTTTGGATTTCTTTGTGTGCCTTTCCAATGAGCGCCATTTGCTCATGAATGGCCTCAATTTACTCCCACTGGTCTGTGATGGACTGGCCAATATTGGCCCATAGGATCCTTTTGAGCTCAGATGTCACCTTGTCCAGTGTGAGCTCCTTCTCTAGATCATTTATTCTCTTTTTTAGAGCCTTTACCTCTCTTTCTCTTTCAGCCACATTTTGCTTGGACTTGTCATATTTCTCGTTGATTTTAGCCAGAGTGTCTTTGGCCTGATTCAACTCTGACATTTGAGACTCCAAGGCTTGAATCTCATTTCTTAGCTTCTGCATGTCAAGGCTTTCATCCTGCTCCGTTGTTGGTGCTGAGGTGGACGGTGCTGCCTGTTGTGTCTGCTGACTGGGAGGGGCAATGGTTTGAGGAGCTTCCTCCAGATTTATTGTTTCTGGAGGAGGTTGTGAGGTTTGTCCTGCCTCCTTTTGCTGC
>APFE031432136.1:0-44600 GCA_000404065.3 Pinus taeda | reverse complement strand
CTCATGTGTCTGAGGGAAAAACAGAGGTAGAAGCTTGCAGAACTATCATCCAATGTTTTACACGCACTGTTCTTAGATGGTGGGAAACTGAATCCTCTCCTAAACTGGTTGAAAATATGGAAGCAGAGTGCTTAAAGATGAAAAGGGAGATGTCATTCATAACCCAGATGGCACAGTAACAAATAATATGATTGGTGCCCTAACATCTATGATTCTAGAGCATTGGTGTGGTTGTGAAACAGAAATTGCCAATAAAGCATGAGGTCATTTAATGAACCTCAAATGTCACCAAGATGTCCCAATATGATGATTCACAGGGATTCATTTTTATATTGGTATCTCATCTCAAGTGTGTTGCATTTCTGTTTTTATCAATCTCCATGATATAAGTTTTACTTGTTTGGGAGAGTTTGGCGAAACTACATATCATCATTTTGTGGAAAAATGTTTTAGAACTAATTAGTATGGTCATTTCAGGACATTGAATTCTACATAATTAGATATTTACTGCGGGGAACCAATCATATCTGTAAAAATTTATCCGATATGGAAGATCAAAGAGAAAGAACTAGTAGCAGAAGCGAGGATGATGGAAGAAGGCCAAATCCCTCCGCCTCGCAGCAGCATTTCTTTGGTAATCATAGCGAGGAGGTTGCTACCCAGACAGAAGATATTGCACTGGTAAGAGTATTTCCTGTTGGCCCACAGGATCAGACTGTTAGAGAGGAAGCAGTGAATGCGATAGAGATTGGTGATTTTAACCAGATAGGGTTATTCCAGCCCAATGTGGACGATATAGAGGATTTCCAAATAGAGTTAATTTCAACGCTTGCCTTTGGAAGTTATAGGGAACATCCTTCTTCTCTGGTTGACTTAACGCTTCCTTTTGTCTTTACAACAACAGAAAATCTGGTCCGGGAACAATTAATACGCACCATAAGGATTTCGGAGCCCCACATAAATAATTACAATAATATCACTTCGTCCTGCCCAATTTGCCTTTTTGATTTTGAAATGGGTGAAGAGGTATTTCAACTGGAGTGCCGCCACATCTACCATCGCAGGTGCCTTTCTCAATGGTTTTGGTATGGTAATATCTGTCCACTCTGCCGATACCAAATATGTAGATATTTTATTGGGCATTCGATGATGGTTGGGAGACCTGAATGGTCTCATGTGGGAACAAGATTGATATTAATTTCTTTAAGAATTATGTATGTTTTATTCTGTGAAGATTCAGTGTTGTCGACATAATTAATATTCTTTTTTCATATTTAGTTGATTTTGGAATGACATGGTTACATTTTGAAGTTATGATTTACTTTTACTATATGTCAATTGTAAGAAACAACATTGCTATTGCTATCGCTGTCGTTTTATTGAAACATGAAACTGGTTTTTGTCATTTATTCTTTGTTTTTTTTCAGTACCAAAAAAACCCTGATTTTATATTAATATCAGATGAGACGCATACTACATATAGTCATTTATTCTTCGTTGTCTAAGACTTCTGAATATAATGCATGAACGCTTGTAATTTGAATTCATTGATACCATCATCGATCAAAATTTTACTAAGCTTTTTATTTAAAATATTTATTAAAATCTGTAATGCTGATTATAATTCAGATGAGTAATTAATATAAAATATTTTAAAGATATTTGCAGGTTGCAGATATATTGGTGAAAAGTTTTAATTCTGGTGTTTTTTTGGGATAAGGGTAGGGGTCATATTAATGAATTAATATGATTAAAGGTAACAATTAAATATGTGAAGTTAGATTAAAGATTATTTTAGATCTATTTTATTTGATATTTGTATTTATTATGTTTTTATGGCTTATTTATATTTATATTTATTATGTTTTTAGTATTTTTAAGGGCCAGGACTTGTTTAATCTAGTAAGTAGTAACCTCTAGTAAGTTTACATTTTTACTTTTATAACATGCATTGGCCAATGTTAAACTAATAGTAATGAGCAACAAAATTGATTGCTAGAATCCTATGTATTAATAAGATGTTCTAGTGACCCTCACTACTAATAAAGCATAACCAGTCCAATAACATCTCCCTAATAGTGTCAAATTCAATAGTATTTCCTGAACATATGAACTGAACTCAAGAATATGGATTTACTTTGATAAATTCCATGCGATATTTTCTCTCATCTTCCACTCTTTTTCTAAGTTCATCCAATTACATATGCTTCAACATAACAAATGGCGCAACGGGTAGGCTAAACATACATTAAAAACAAAATCGAAAGTTTTATGTGTAGTCTCTATGAAATGATTTGATAGTGCCTCATAAAATTCAATAGATGTTGCAAAATGATTTTGTAGCACCCATTAAAAAGTTGTATTGTGGTTTCCAGAAAGATTAAATTACTCAACTCTCTTGATAATTGATTTTCCACAACCTTGAATTTCTTTTTAACACTACAAACAACTTATCTTACCTCTCTTCGCTAGGTTTTGCAAATGAAGGATCAAATTTAATAGTTAGAAACTCATCACGAGGGTGTTTGTACTATATTCGAAAACACAAAAAGAGTGATTTGTTTTTACTAAGGATATTCACCTCACTTATTCCAGACACTCACTAAGCCATAACTCGTTATAATTGTCCTTCTCGAGATTTAAAGCCAACACAACAAGAGTCAATGTGAGAAAAACACAATGATTGAAGCTTCAATGCTCAAATTGTTAATGTAAATTGTCAGGCTACCAGGTAATTCCTCAGATGAATTGTGTTTTTCCATTGAGGTTGATCATAGATTTATACATGGAGAGAGAGACTCTTGGGCTTTATCCCTAGTGTCTCTTCATATTATTATTCTCCTTATTTTTCTACTTACACAATTTTATATATATTCACCCAATCCAAATGATTAGGTGTCAACATCCCCCCCCATTCCAAAGGGATGTTGGTGAGTCCAATAATCCTTTTGAACCTTTCAAACTTTTCTCTTCCAAGTGCTTTGGTGAAGATGTCTACAATCTTCTCACTTGTGGAATAATGGCATACTTGGATTATATTGGCCTGAACTTGATGTTGAATGAGATGGTATTTTGTATTGATGTGCTTTATTCAATTATGGAAATTTGGTTTCTTGGCCAAATTTATCACAGAATTGTTGTCAATCATGAGTGGCATTGTATGCACTTGTTTCACCTACAAATACACTAGAATTTTCCTGAGCCACACAATTTCCTTTGTTCGTTCAGTTCTTGCCACATATTCTGCCTCTATTATGGAATCTGTCGGTACATCATCTCCACGAGATAACTCTTGATCCTAAAAGCATAGAATAACATAAAATAGATACTTTATTTTATTTACCTCAATAGAATTTTGAATCAATGTATCTAATCAAACTTAAGCCAGCCACTTATGTGTACTTAAAGTCCAAATTCTTGAGTTCCCTTGAAGTATTTTAGAACTTTTTTTGCGGCAGACGTATGTCCCTTATAAGGTTTTTTCATAAACTTAGAGAGGATTCCATGATCTTTTTTTGTATGATTAGTTTTGTTGTGCTAATAAAACTTACATGTTTATAAACATGTGCTTTATTCTTTCTTATTGTGTTGAGTTTTGTTAGTTGTTGGTGCTTACAAACAGGTAAATTTCCTTAAGTTAAACAAGACATTCAGGAGAAAAATAGATTCTTAAATTAATAATGAACAATGAACATGTACAGTGCAGCAAACCATCAAAGAGACACATTAACATAGTTTTTTGATGAAGGAGTTCACCCCTCCTAGGCTACATCTACCTGGTACAACGTCTGGGCGTTTATATTGGCCACTAAATTTGGAGAGACTTTGATTACGTTCACCAAAACTGGTAGTTCCTGTGGAATTTGGTGCTCCACCAAATCCGCCACCAACTTAATCCAGAATTTAAGAGGGTTTCATTAAGGCTTAAATGGAATTAGTTTAAGCTAAGCATGATTAACGCTAAGCACTTATCCATTCACAGGCCCTTAGTCGCATGTTTATGGTCGCATGGGGTGGGGGCTAGCCTGTAGGGTTGGCTCCCACCACCCGCACCGTCAGCAACGTTGTGAGCTTTAACTATAAGTTTGCGGCATTACATTTCAAAGGTTCCACTGGTGGTCTGTTTGTATGGCGTAGAATTCGGGTGGGGGAGGTCACGGGTTCAAATCTGCCTCTGCCCATCCCACATATGTTTTCCCATTAAATTATATGCGCCATATCTATAGTTCAAACCATATGAAAAAAACATTGCGCCCATGAATTTATTTGCTAACATTAATATAGTTCAGAACTTTGTATAACTAGTGAATCTATAGGTGACACTTGTCACAACCCCATTAGGTGAAAGATTAAAAAGTTTCCCCTTGCCCACTGGACTGCCATGTCATCATTTTGTCCCATTCTGCAATTTTTTTAGTTGTTTAGGAAAACAAACAGTAGGCATTTTTGCCTTCATCTCGACTCCATTTTCAGTGAACCAGTTTGTGCTATGATTGTATTGATGAGACGGATACACTCGTACAATTTTACAACCAATACGGGAAATTTAATTTTTGATCTAAATACCAAACACCTCATCATTGCTCCCCACTAGAAGCCTTTTGGACACCAAAATATACTATTATCTGACAAGTAGATGAGGTTATAGCCCCCTCACGTTTCCAAGCTTGACCCAATTTGATTTTGATGAATTTTTTTCCTTGAGCTCCTCTCTAAGGAAATCAACATTCACTTGCCTTAAGGACCCCATTCTATACATGTACTTGTCTTTCCCCTCTTTAAGCTGATCTTGAACTATTTGTTGCACCATTTTCAGTTGTTCATAGAAAATCATGGTTTTTTCCATGTCACCATCAAAAGAAACATCCTTCTTACTAAGACGACTTAACAAAATATAATGCAAATGGATGAAAAAATTCACTACTTGGTTTAGTACATGACTGAAGCTCGATTGTACGTCTTGAAAGTGTGAAATTTTATGAACATAACTTTCATGCAAAACATAATGATGCTTGAATACAACAGTTACATAACCAATAAGCCTAAAAGGGACAACAATGAACTTGTTACTTGTACCTCTTTTGTATCTTCAAACCAAGTAAAATTTTTGACATTTATTCATCCAATGAAAGTGTATGGATCACCGCAAATTAATCTTTACACCATGGAAATCTTCTGAATGAAACAAGACAGTGAAGTTGTTTACACAAACCTGAAACATAAATGAACCTTTCAAGTTTGAAAGAGCATAAAAAATAATTGAACTGATCTTTTGTTTGAAGAAACACATTCCTCTTACTGTTCGCCTCCCCACTGGAAGACTTTATACACACATGACATTGCATGTCAAGGAGCTTTGAAAGAAGGAATGTGAACAACAAATATCTTTTAACATTGGGCTTCTTCCAGCAAACCTCTTATCAAAATGACGATCTTAGGGGTTGACCAATCAACAATGGCATCCAAATTGGAGAGGCTTGCCTTCAACTTACCTCTTCCAATATCATGCCCAAATGCATCAAAGAAGTGAAACCCCACTTGTACTTTGATAACTTGAAAACATCAAACAATTTTCCTTCATAGATGACATGTGCATAAGAGAACTTTCTCAACATGTTTATGTCACCATAGTGGACAACTTCTTGAAGGAATGACTCTTTTTTGCCATAATTCAAATACATGTATGTAATAGAAGTGCTACAAATAACATATAACATTAGAATCCATACAAACCAATATTGTCTACTGTTATGTATATTCTTGCACTAACCTCTTTTTGCAATTTTTCTTTGGTGAAAACTACTCCTTTTTTCCTCTTCCTTTAAATACTTTCCATTCCTCTTTGGCACCAAAACCATCTGCACAACATGCCATAAGGGGTGATTGAATGATCCCATTGTTCAACACAATTTTGCATTGCATTGGTCTCTCTACACTTTTCGATTTTTTCAACTCTTGCATGCTAACGTGACAAAGAAAAATCTCTTGCTGCAAAGATAGTTCATGTGAATTTTATTTCTCCTTGAAGGACAAATATTTCACAACCCGAAATACTTCATCACTCTGATAAACGGAAACAACCAAATCATAATTGAAACTTGCATTACATGCAACAAAATTTTCATAAACATTATCATCATTTGGCTTGAACATGAGAAGTACTAACATTTTACTTGAATTCACTAGTCCTTTTTCCTCCCTTGCATTAACCAAATAAATGATCATCATTTTGTGATGGGCTCTCACTATATACTCCACACCATCCTTGAATAAGTGATACTTGTTTTCATGGCGGTAAAAGACTGCTTGTTGGTCATACAAATATGAACTACCCAACACCACACTTGAAATATCAAGCGGTACCACATCTAGCTCTACTTCGTAAAAAAAAATTGCAGTGATTGAAAAGTTAAACAAATATTTTCTTGTAACCTATAAATTGGTGTCTCTTGTTATCCATCCCAAAGCGTATGGTTTATGGTGAAGTTTAGTTTCAAGATTCAATTTGTTGACTAAGTATTTAGACATTAGACTCGCTTGTGACTGACTATGAAAGAGTGTGTCAATCTTGGTGTGTTTAGATATGATCCTAACATAAAATAACTCAATCCCTCTGTTTTCATCTGTTGTAGTAGTAGTGTTACATTTTTGCGAACTATTCCTGGAATTATCTTTATTTCCTTTGATTCCCATGACAGTGATTTTGTTTTCATCGCCTAATTCAGAACCTAAATATTCTTGAGTGATAGCAGTGGTTTTTTGTTTCCGTTTAATGGTGAACTTATTTGGTCTCATTTTTGGATGCAATTTCCAGCAGTGGGCTTCATCATGCTCGTCTTTGGAACAATGTTTGTACGTTATTTTCTCCTCTTCTTTCTTCACACTTGAATTTTTCTTCCTTTTCCATTTTCCTCCTTTATCTTTCTCTTTACCCTTAGGTGGCTTTTACTACTACTCTCTTCCTAAATGTTCTTTACTCTAGATTCAATATGTGTGGCTTGCACACATACCTCATCTAAATTATTTTGATTGAACATAAGATAAGTGTTTTTAAGATAGGGATTTAAAACCCCAATATATTTCGACAGTTTATCTTGAGAATTAAAATTCACTCCTAATAACAAAGCCCTTTTTCTAAAATCCTGTGTATAATCTTCAACTGTTTGGCCTTTAAGCTGCCTAAAATTATCCCAACTCATAATGGATTTTTTCATATAGGCTAAAGGATAAAATTGTATTTTAATTGCAGAAACAAATTCAACCCCGAGTGATGGATATCTTACCATGGATTCTCATTTCTTCTTAAGTCTTTGCTTCCCACCAAACTGGTGCAACACCTTGTAGCCTAAGTGAAGCCAACTAGATCTTTATGTTGTCTTCTTGAAGGTTCTGAATTCTGCAGTAGACCTCCAACTGTTGAATCCAATTTTCCAACTTTTCTACATTTACCTCTCTATTGTACATGGGAAGTTCGACTTTTATGTCCAATTTCAGTAACACATTCATTCATTTTTGGGTTTGTGAATGAGTATGGGAAATTTCAATGGTGGTAGTGGAAGATGATGTTGTGTGATATGATGGGAATATGATGAGTTAGATGATGAAGATGGTGGAGATGGAGGTGGCTTTCCACCAATCCCTTTGGAATCCTTCTTCTCATCTCTTTTTTCCTCTGAGATTTCTTTCCCATGTGGAGGTTTAGAACTCTCTCCAACCATTCTAGTGTTTCTCTCTTCATAGAGGACTTTAACCATCTCCTTCAAAGTATAGAAAGCTTTCTTGAATTTTTCCTCTTCTAAAGAGGGACCTCCAGGCTCTCTTTTTCCAAACATAATGGCTATGAATTCAGGCTCAGAAATTTGTACTACTTGTACCTCTTCCATCTCTGTTGAAGACATCACTTGAGGAGTTTCAAGTGGAGCTAGAATTCGAACTTTGGGTGGTGCAGATTGTGGCCTTGTGGCTCTCCTTCTTATGGGAACTACCGTAGGACTTGCAACCAATAGCTTCCCTTCTGCTTTATGCAACTTTAACCTTGTAAGCATCAGAATTTTGCAACCATTAAAAGCCTAATTGCACAAACTCAAGCAATCAATAAACCCAACCTTATGCTCTCATACCAACTTGATCCATTTTTCAATGATTAGTTTTTCTCTGATAATAACAATTACAAATTTATAAACATGTGCTTGCTTCTTTCTTATTGTGCTGATGTTTCCTTAGTTGTTGGTGCTTACAAACAGATAAATTTCCTTAAGTTTAACAAGGCATTCATGAGAAAAATAGATTCAAAAATTAATAGTGAACAATGAACATGTAAAGTGCAACAAACCATCAAAGAGACACATTAACACAATTTTAAGATGAAGGAGTTCACCCCTCCTACGCTATATCTGCTTGGTCCAACTTCCATGGCTTGGGCCTCTGTATTAGCTCAATGTGGAAAAAATGTTGTTTACAAAGCTCTATGGCTCTTGATACCTACATTGATGTGTTCAAAATATCCAAATTAGCCAAAAATGACTATTGCGTCTCTGAAAATTGACTCTTATCGCTCTGGCTATGACCCCCTTCCCTAGCGGTTCTTGACTTCCCTAAAATTCCCTGTGGAAAAATCACTTGTACAAGTCTTATATTGCCTTTGAATCCTCTACCAATGCCTTTATAAGGTTGAAACCATCGAAAATTGACTATTCATTTTCCAAAATTGCTGAAAAATTGATCAAGAAATGCTTCATTTAATTTTTCACTAAGAAACCTTGCTAAATTTGGAGAGACTCCAGTTAAGTCCACCAAAACTATCAGTTCCCGTCGAATTTTGAGCTCTGCCAAATCCGCCACCAACTTAATCCAGAATTTAATCATGTTCAATTAAGGCTTAAATGGAATTACTTTAAGCTAATCTTGATTAGCACTAAGCGCTTATCCATTCTTTGGCCCTTGGTCATGCACTTGTGGTTGCATGGGATGGGGACTGGCCCACACGACTGGATTTCACCAGCCCCGGTGTCGGCAACACAGTGCGCTTTAACTATAAGTTCGTGGCATTACATTTCAAAGCTTCTATTGGTGCTCCATTTGTATGGCATGAAATTCAGGTGGGGGCGGTCAAGTGTCAAAACCCGCCTCTGCCCATCCCATATATGTTTTTATCATAAAAGTATATGCGCCATATCTATAGTTCAAACGATATGAAATAAACATTTCTCCCACGAATTTATTTTTTGACATTACTATAGTTCAGAACTTTGTATAAATGTAGATTTGATAATATAAATACTATATTTTTAAATAATATAATATCAACATATAATATAAATAATAATTTATTATAATATATAATATATTTAAATAAAAGAAATCAAATTCCACCTTTGAGCCAATTAGAAAATTTCACCTTCACACAACCAAACTAGAAAATCCGGAGGTGACACTAGTCACAGCCCGATTAGGCGAAAACTAAAGAAGATTCCCTTTGCTGATTAGGCTACTGACTGGACTACCATGTCATCATTTTGTCCCATTCTGCAATTTTTTCGTTGTTTATGAAAACAAAAAATAGGCCTTTTCACCTTCATACGAACTACTTTTTTAGTGAAATGAATTGTGTTGTGATCGTCTTCACAAGACGGACGTAGTCATACAATTCTTTTTAGCAAATCTTAGAACTTTGATTTTTGAGCTAAATACTAAGCACCTAATCATTCCAACAACAAATGAAATGTCTAGTCTGTTCGTTGTTAAATAGTTGAGACTTACAACAATTTTTCTATACTTTGTTGTGTCCTGAAATTGTTTTCCTTCAATGGATATGAGACTTAAGTTCTATTTTATTGGAGAAGTCAAAATATTGCACTCATCCATGCCAAACTTGTTCAATAAATCTCCAATGTACTTCTTTCAAGAGAGGAATATAAACTTCAGATGTTGAGTTACTTCAAAAGAAAGATAGTAGTGAACATACCCCAAGTATTTCATTTCAAAACCATTTGTCAATTCCTTCTTTGGATGCAATATAGCTCTCATTGTTCCCCTTTATCAAAAGATCATCTACATATACCACAAGATATACAACTCTTTTTCCAACTTTCTTGACAAACAAGGTTGTAGCATCAAGATCATAGTGTTTGAAGTTGAGTTCCAAAAGTTGCTTAGTAACTTTTTGTACGAGGCTCATGGTACTTGCTTGAGGACATACAAGGATTTTACAAGTTTTCATACTTTATGTTCTTGGACCTTCACAACAAATCCTTCTGACTAGGACATAAAAACATTCTCTTTTAGATATCCATTCAAGAAAGCATTTTTTACATCCATTTGATGGACTTTCCAACCATCTGAGCTGCCAAGGAAAAAAGTGTGCGGATGGTAGCCCATTTTATTGTGGGGGACGAGAATTATCCTCATATTTGATCCCTTCCTTCTGTGCAAAACCTTTTTGCACCAGCCTAGCTTTGTTCATATCATGTGATCCATCAACTTTATACTTGTTCTTGTAAACCCACTTGGAGTCTGTTGGTTTGATTCCCAATGGAGGATCGACCAAATTCCAAGTGCCATTCTTTATCAATACATCATACTATTTTTGCATCACTTCTTTCAATTCATCATGAGAAGTGACTTCTTTGAACGGATTTGGTTCAAAATATCTAGACAAGTTATATCATAAGAAACATCCATATCAGCAGGTGAATCAGAATTGTCTACATGACCTTCATTTTTTCGTCTTTTTTATTCTTGTTCATGTCTTTTGAACCTTATAATGATGAACACTTTCAAGTGTCTTTGTCAACAATTTTGCAGGTATTTCTAAGATATCCAAGGATGCTCAGTTGATAGAGTTGGGGTTTAATCAATATTTAGTCTCCCAATTCTCTAAATCATGTCACTCAAAGTTTCATCTGGATCAGTGGAGCTTCATGTAGGAGAGAAAGTGATTCAAAAGAATATTCCATAGATTGATTCAGGATATGAATTGCCCCTTTGAGATGTCGAATCTCGTTATCAAATTCTTGAAAATACTTCGCATGTCTGAATCTATCCAAGTTATCAAGTTGCCACCATATAACATTTTAGGGGCGATTATTTTCCTGTGGGTGAAATTTGAGGGGTTTTATATTTTGGAGCGGATATTTTTTATATTAGACATACATTTTCTATAGTTCACTGAATTATTAAAAAAATATATAAATAATATACTTTAGGCACCAATATTATAAAAAATAAGTGAGATAAAAGACCATTTTGCCTCTCCAAGTTTCATTTGAAGCTCCTCATTCGCCTTGAAAATATGTTTGCATGTGTGATTGCACACAATCACTCTTGATTTCCAACAATGACATTGATGACAGTCTATCTCTACCATCAATGTTTAAGAAAAACAATAAAATATTGCTTCTCGTTGAACAAGATACGAAAAACATGCTCCCAGGAATGAATAGGATGACATACTTCAACCCATAAGTGAAAACAAGAGAGACAAAGAGACAGAGAGAGAGAGAGACATAGGAAGCACAACCAGGCATCACAAAGAGAAGAGAGTAAGTGAGTGTCAAGTTAATCAAAGAGAAGAGAACAAAGAAGTTAACCTTTTGTTTTGCAAGAAGTTGCTTAGGCAGGAACAATAGGTAGGAAGGACATTAATTAGAGGCCTTGTTATTTTCTTCAAATCACATATAGCTTACAAGCTCAATACTAGGGGCATTATGAAATTTAATTTCAAGCTCTAGGTTTGACCTGAAAAGATGTTTTCAGGTGGGATTTCTCTCAAACGCCCCCGATTTCCAGTGGTGACATTGGTGAGGAGCTATCTATAGCATCGATTTTTAAGAAAAGAATTAGAATGGAAAGATCTAGGGTAATTACCAATGTAGTAAATGGAAAAAACTAGGGGCATTACTAATGCAGTGAATGTGGGCATAGTAGTACAACTAGATTGGGATAACCAACAGTTCTCCTCTTCCTTTGATTTCAATGGCTCTCAATGTTCATCGTCTTTTGAAATTTCTGCTATAGTTTGGTACATGGGTTTTTACTATTATCTCACTATTTTTGCTCTGAAAATTTGGGGTTTTTTTATTCTGCATCTCGCTTAAAATGGATCTAGGTTTCATATGTTTACTATTAAATGTACTAATAACTTTTATCTATGAAGAAAATTATGCAATGGATCTGTAGAAATCCTGTGTACTGTAAATACGAAAACAAATATTTTCCAATGAAATCCCATGTACTGTAAATAAAAAAACATATATTTTCCAATGAAAGGGAATACTTTTTAACATTCCTCTATTTGTATTAGTTTATATATAATAATTTCTATGATGATCTCCAAGATGGTCTTCCAGCTCTTAGTTTCAAGAAATCCCAATTGAAGTAGGGATTTCTAGGGTTGTAAGTGTCAGTTTTAGATGGATTTCAAATTTTAAAGAGAAAACTTCTCCTTAGATTTGATTTTCTAGATGTTTCCTTTTTCTTAGATCAATAATAAATCCATTTGTAATGATCAACTCAACCGTATTTCAAAAAATGTTTCCTTTACCTCCATATCCAGTCTTTCCACCAAGTTAGTGACTGTAGAAGGCCAAGCTTAAGAAAAAGATGTTTTAAGATTGAGCTCTACACTTTTTCTGGCGTAATTATATTTGTAAGACTAGTCTTGTATTTTCCTATAAGGTTTTCCAATCTGGTGAGCACCATTATTGCAACAATAATTCTGCAACTCCTGGGCTACCTACTTTACTCTTATCAACACGGTAGTTTGTAACAAACTTGGAAGTGATGGTGTTGTATGCACAAGTACTAGTTCTTACTACAGGTTGTCACTTGGTCAGCTGGTGCAAGATCACTTGGAGCTCAAGCCAACTCCTATGGGTTCCAGAATAAGCTTTATATGTGATGGAAGGAAAAATATATGTTACTCTACTGATGCTATTCTACTTATAGAAAGGAAGACTCGAATGGAAAGCAAACCTAACAAACCCTACTTAACCAAATAATCTGACTTTTGCAGAAAGCACTATGAAAAGCATGAAATGAATGCCATTACCTACTCAAGGAAGAAAACAAAATCTACTCAAGCTATTTCTAGAAGCAAATGAGGAAAAAAACATCTTTTTGGATTTTTATGTGTTTTCATGTGAAATTGACATGGATGTAATTTATTTGTTTGTGAATGTGGTAGCGAATAGGTGGAAATGGAGGGTGGTTTTAGGACTTGAGAGGATGTAGGATGGTGTGGAGGCATACTAGGAGGTTTGAGGTGGCCTTTTGGAGGCTTTTCCCCAAATTGGCCTTCAAAAGGAATCCTACAGGAAAAGCTATAGGATGATGCAGGGGATCTACAGGACATCTATAGGAGGATGCCGAGAGTATTTTTGAAGGTTTTGAGGGTGTGAGAGTGGGTGGAAAGGGTAGCTGACGGTTGGGATGATGTGTTAGGATGCCTAGGGTTCACCAAGGATCACTAGAAGAGGGAAGGATGGTCGAGAGAGAGGAAGAAACCCTATGGAAAAACGCAGAAAACTAAGACAGATTCGAGGTGAACTTTGGGTGGCCTGTAGGGCATAGATCAGGGAGAGAATATGATGGCTGATAGGCTAACTTGTTGTGAGAAGAGATCAGTTTCAAAAGAACTGATAGGCACACAGTGAGATCAAGCAAGCAAGGAAATTAAGTACATCAAAAAAACAGAATTTTGCATCAAGCTTAATCTAAATCATGAGCTATGCAAAAGAAATGTTGCACAATGCGATAATGAGAGATATAGCATGGAAGAAGACTTATTGCATGGAAAGAAATGGGCATGGTGAAAGAGATCTAAAGCAAATCATTAACCTTCTAACAAACTGCAACACTAGAAATCCTATGGAGAAGGAAAATCTGTGTTTTTGTGCCAGCAAGAGGGTCTTGGCCTCAGTTAATGGTCCCAAAGGGAGGAAAGGAGGACAAGGCACTGTTGCTGACCTTTTGTATATTCTTTCTATCACTGTTTAACCTACTATAAAAAAACACAAATGGAAACAACCTTCTAAATCACTAAAAGCAACCTATTCCTAACCAAGAAAGAGATTCATCTAACATCAACTAATCCATAAACTGAAACAAATCATAAAAATACAAACAAGAGGAGCTTGGATACTTGGATTGGGCCCTAACCAAAGAGCTTCAACCCTCTGAGGAAAATCAGTGCTAACTCAGGAAGGATCACATCTTTTTTATCAAAATAATATTAGGATTACATGAACCTATCACCAAAAGTAAGCTCGAAGTTGAGCAAAGGAAAACTGCAACAAAAATTCAACAAAAATTTGAGCCTAGTGAGGCCCTAGGCCTCTCTACTTATATAACTAAAGCCCCCAACAACTTCCTTAAAATCAGGGAGGCTTGACTCCCAAAACTCAAGATAATCATAAGCTATCCTCCACTTGCTCAGCTACCTCCTAGTGGGTTGTTTGTACTTCGAGGTGCATGAAGGAGAATTTGAAGTGGGGAGTAATAAATGAGGGGGATTACCTCCTATAAATCCTCTCCTCTGTCCACTTTGAATTATTGCTACCAATTGTCCATTGAATCTTTGACCTTGTCTTCAAAATTCAACAAAAATCTGCATTAAACACACATTAGACCTCATGGCATCATAACTAACCCAACTCACAACATCAACATAAATATAATAAAAAATACATGCAATAAGCTAAGAGAATGGTTGACTTAACTATGTTAGGAGGAAAAATGAGCCCATATATTACCCATTTATGGGGCTCATCATTGTCAGGCCAAGTAGTAACTCGATAAGGCAAAAATGATTCGTGTGTATTATTCCATCAGGTAGGTCTTCATTATATACATGAGCGAGAGACTGTTCAGTTCATCTCCCGATGACTGTTCATATTAATTATTTATATATTGACATATATTCACCCAATCACAAGGATTAGGTGTCAAAATTCCCCCCCCTTAATCTGAAGGGATATTGGTGAGTCCAAGCATCATTCTAAATCGTTCAAGCTTTTCTCTTCCAAGCACTTTGGTGAAGATGTCTGCAATTTGCTCATTTGTGGAACAATGACGGAGATGGATTGTTTTTTACTCAACATGACATCGAATCGGATGATATTTATTATTTATGTGCTTCGTTCGACCATGGAACTTTGGGTTTTTGTCCAACTTTATTGTAGAGGTATTATCAATCATGAGTGGAGTTGATTATACTTGTTTTATCTACAAATCTTCAAGAATTTTCTTGAGCCACCCATGTATTCTGCTTCTATTGTGGAATCTTTTAGAACTAATTTTTTGCGTGATCTCCAGGAGACAGCTCCTGATCCAAGACTCATAGCATACCCTGAAGTAGATACCCCAGTTTCTTTGTCTCCATCGAAGTATAAATCAGAGTATCCAATCAAGCAGAAGTCATCCACCTGTGCGTACTTGTTTCCAAAGTCTTGAGTTCCCTTCAAGTACCTTAGAACTCTTTTTGCAGCAGACCAATGTCCCTCACAAGGCTTTTGCATAAACCTAGAGAGGATTCCAACAATAAACGAAATGTCTAGTCTAGTAGTAGTTAGGTAGTTGAGACTTCCTAGAAGCTGTCTATACTTTGTTGCATCCTCAAATTCTTTTCCTTCAATAGATGTGAGCTTTAAGTTTTGTTCCATTGGAGTAGTAAGAGGATTGCACTCTGTGATGCCAAACCTGTTCAACAGATCTCCAATGTATTTCTTTTGAGAAAGAAATATGGACTTCGGATGTTGGGTTACTTCAATGCCAATATAGTAATGAACATATCCCCAATCAGTCATTTCAAAACTTTTCCCCAATTCCTTCTTTATGGTTGCAATGTACTTTCATTGTTCCCTGTCATCAAAAGATCATCTACATATACCACAAGATATACAACTGCTTTTCCAACTTTCTTGAAAAATAAAGTTGCATCATCAAGATCATAATGCTTGAAATTGAGTTTCAGAAGATGCTCAGTTAGTTTTACATACCAAGCTTGCAGTGCTTGTTTGACGCCATACAAGAACTTCACTAGTTTGCATACTCTATGTTCATGTCCTTTCATAGCAAATCCTTCAGGCTGGGACATAAAAACATTCTCTTTTAGATCTCCATTCAAGAAAGAAGTTTTTACATCCTTTTGATGGACTTTCCAACCGTTCTGAGCTGCTAGGGCAAAGAGTGTTTGGATGTAGCCCATTTTGCTGTGGGGGAAAAGTCTCCTCATATTCGACCCCTTCCTTCTATGAAAAACCTTTTTCCACAAGCCTAGCTTTGTGCTTGTCAAGTGAGCCATTAGCTTTATACTTGTTCTTGTAGACCCACTTGCAACCAATCGGTTTGGTTCCTAATGGAGGATCAACCAGCTTCCAAGTGCCATTATTTATGAGGGCATCATACTCCTTTTGCATTGCTTCTTTCCATTCATCATGGGAAGCAGTTTCTTTGAAGGAAGTTGGTTCAAAATCTGTAGACAAGTTCAATTCACAATCGTTAGAAACATCCATACCAACAGGTGAATTAGAGTCATCCACATCACCTCCATTTTTCCGGTTTGAATTTCTAGTTCCTGTCTTTCCAACCTCATCAGGATGAACACTTTCAAGTGTCTTTGTTAGCCACTTTGGGGAACCTTTCTCAGATGGTCCATGCTGCTCCGTTGATTGAGTTGGGACTAAATCAAGATTGAGTCTCCCAATTCTATCAATTACATCACTTAAAGCATCATCCATTGTTGGAGTTTCATGCCGGGGAGACTGTTCTTCAGAAGAATATTCCACATGTTGATCTAGTATAGGAATCCCCCCTTCAAGATGTGGAATATGATTATCAAATTCTTGAAATCATTTTGATTTTGCAAATCTATCAAAGTAATCAAGTTTTCGCTCAACAACATTGTCATTTTTGGATGATTCAAGGAAAATTACATCTCTAGATACAACAAACTTCTTATTTACTTCATCATAGAGACGGTATGTTTTGGAGGTGGTTGAATACCCAAGAAAGATACACTTACGACTTCTAGCACCAAGTTGGTTTCTATGTACCTTTGGTATCAAGGCATAACAGGTGGAACCAAAGACCCTGAGATGATTTACCAAAGGAACATGTCCATACCACATTTCATATAGAGTCTTGTTTCTTATAGCATTAGATGGACATCTATTCTTTATATATGTAGCACATCGAACAACATCAGCCCAAAACATTATCTTTACATTTTTGAAGAAGAGCATGGATCGTACAATATTTAAGATTGTCCTATTCATTCTTTCAGCTACACCATTCTGTTGGGGATTATAAGGCACAACTGTTTGATGTGTGATCCCATGTTGGCGAAGATAGTTTTCAAATTCATTTGATGTGTATTATTTTCCATTATTAGTGCGAATAGACCCAATATGAGATTATGCATCATTTTGAATCCATTTATGAAAATCCTTGAATGTTTGAAAAGCATCAGATTTGTTCTTCAATAAATAAACCCAACACATTCTGCTGTAGTCATCAATAAATGTCATGATATATTTATTTCCATTTGCAGAAGGAATGGGCATTGGACCACATAAAACTGAATTGATGAGTTCAAGTTTTCTATGTGCTCTTGAATGTGAATCATGAAAACATTGTTTGCTATGCTTTCCTAGAATGCAAGCATCACATTGCTTAAGTTTCCTAAGAATTGTAGGCAAACCAACAACACCATTTTTCTTCAACAAGCAGAGACTGTCATAGTTCAAATGTCAAAATCTAGCATGCCACAATAAACTTGATGGAAGTGTACCTTCTTCATGATGGGAATTGTATGAGAAATGTTGTGCACGAGTAGAGGTTCCTTGCAGCTTGAGAAGCCTTTCTTCTTCTATTCCCCTCATGACAAGTAAGTGGTCAGATGCTTTTCTTACCTCAAGATTGCCATCGAACATATGAATGGAGTGAATTTGTTGGCGGATGTGGACCAAGGACAAAAATTTTCTCTTGAGTTGTGGGAGATATAGAACATGATGCAGAAGAAAGTCTAGAAGACCGAGCAGTTTAAGCCTGATTGTCCGAAGCCCTTATGGCTTGATTTTTGATTGGTCTGCAAAGTATACTGCTCCATCAAAATTGTCAGTGAAATCTTCAAAAAAATCTTTTCTATGAGTCATGTGGCAGGTTGCTCCTGAATCAAGCAACCAATCATTTTTCCAAGAAGTAAGTGAAGCATTAAATAAATCTTCATTTATCCCAATATTATATTGTGCCACAACATAGTGAGCACATTCAGGTGCTTTACCTTTGTCTGTATCATAAATTTTACCTTTCTGTTGGTTTATTTTCTGCTCAATTTTGTCCCATGGTAGCTTGCATGTAGAGGCACCATGTGATCCATTTCTTTTGCAGTGAATGTAGTGCAAATCTGCCTTTTCTCCTTGAGAATGTCATCCCCCCTGCCTCTGAAATATCTTCCTCTTCCTCTTCGACCACCTCTTCCTCTTGAAGAATATTGAGTAGGATGCTTTTCTTTGTGAGCAAGGCACAAAACCTCTTCAGAAGATTTAGGGGTTGTCTTCTTTCCAAAAGGTTTCTCTCTTTCAACAAACATTTTCATAGGAGAGTCAAAGGTGATATCTTTGAGATTTCCATTTGCTTGCAATGACTCAAGATAATTGGAGTAAGTAGGATTAAGTGCCTTGAGAAAAGAGATAAGAGGAATATCCAATTCAACCTTAGTGGATTTAATATCATGCATTATAGACTTTATTCAGATTCAAGAGCAAGAGGATCATTATTTTGCAATTCAAGAGTGAAGATTTTAATCATGAGTTGAACAACTTCAAGTGCAGAATGTGAGTCATAGATTTATTTTAGCTTTTTTAAGGCTTCAAAGGTAGTTGAATATGATGAAATATCGCAACTCACCACTTCATTTATAGATGCTATGATTAATGCCTAAGATTTGTTGTTTTTATTTTCCCAAATGATGAGCTCTTTGTCTGAGGTAGGTTGTATTGGTTCATTGTCTCTGTCTCCGCGACACACTCCTTTCCACAACTCATTGAAAATGAGGGTGTGTTTTATCATGCGGGACCATTTAGGATAGTTCTCCTTGCTAGTGAGAACTATTCCCACCATGGATATGATTGAATGCATTATGTAAAAAAACTTCTTCTGATAGAAAAATACTTCTGCCAATATATAGTAAAATTGTACTTCTGGTGGTAATTTTTTTTTTTACATTTCAAAAGGGCATTCTCTCCATGTATTGTCTTTGTCTTTAATGAAAATATAAAACATAGATCAGCTATGCATTCTAAAAAAAAATTCAAATCTCTTCCTCATCATTTTTCTGCAACGTTCAAGAATTGTTTTACATGAAAAGGCAACAAAGCTATCTGAATTTGGTCTTCACCAATCTAATCTCAACCTATATACTATCAAACTTCAATACAATATATGACATATCCACACTAGAAGTAGCACTCAACTCCACCTATCACTCAAGATTCATGTCGGATTCATCTCCTTTGATGTCGGCCCCCTATATCCCACACCATCATATATATATATATTATATATATATATATATATAATATATATATATATATAATATAATATAATATCATACATATATATACATATATATTATACATATAATATATATATATATACTATACATATATATATATATATATGTCATAAATGAATATATATATATATATATATATATATATATATATATATATATTATATATATATATATATATATGACAAAATGAAATCTGATATCAATATCATATGTAGTTCTGAAAAATATACCATACGTTGATGCAGAGAAGAAAAAGAACAACAAGGAGCACCTGAAAACAGTTCAAATCTCATGAACTTCCAAGGAACGCGTTTATTTGAATCGGTGATAATATTGAACATCAGGTCGAGGTTTATTGTGTGGGAATTTTTTTTTTGGCGGTGGAAGAAGCACACAGCCAAGGAAATAGTAGCAAAAGTTGATGCAACAACTACAAGCAAAGGGGGAGGAAAGACGAGTTTAGTTGATCGTCTCGGTGTTGAGAAAGGTGGATATTCAAAGTATGAATTCCCTCATTGTAAAACAACTGCCCCTAATATCAAAACAATGGAAATTCACCATGAGGCAGAGCACCCAAAAATTCCCTACGAGGAAAGTAAAATAATTAACAAACATACCATGTTTTCTTTTGACCCAAACAAGCCCCGTCTTGGTGTTCATGGTAGTTTAAAGGTGCGACGAGGAGAGTAGAGGACTATAGTCGAACATAAAATCCTGAAGATATGAACAAAGATACAGAGCGAGCAGTGTATGGAAAAATAGTGCATAGGGAGTGAGCAGCGTATGGAAAAACAAGATGCAAAGGAATGCTTCTGTAGCAGAGGAATGCTGCAGCAGAGGAACGTGGCAGCAACATTTAGGTCACTATGCAACATTCAGTATGCAATGCTTTGTATGCAATGAATTATGAATGGTTAGCGGTTTTGAATGGAGAGACAACGCTTTGAATGTACAACTCTTTTGAATGGAGAGCAGAGGAGCAGAGGAGCATGTTAGCGCTAAAATCTACCTTAGGCTGAAATAATGTAAGACTCAAGGCTACATCAAACCACGCTCAGCCTCGTAGCTAGCCCTATGAGGACAGGAGAGGGCTCTCTCCAGGTCTATCTCGGTAGAAAAGTCTTCAAAGGGGCTGAGATGACCGATAAGGAATACTGATTTTAGGCTAGTAAATTGATAGAAAGGGGTTTTTTCATAAATGATTGAGTTTTATGGGCTGCATGGGCAAAGACAGCAAGAGCAGAGGGGTAATCAAAGGCACAGGTTAATCCATAAGGTGAGGTATGAGTGAAGTTTAACAATAAAATTGAGATTAAACGGAATGGCAAGACTACTGAGAAGTTGACAAGGGCATGTGTGATGGATCCTTATCAAACAGAAGAAAACATTAAATATGAACACTTCCTCAAGACAGAGCAAATAAATTGAATTCTGCCTTTCTCACTTAAAAGTATTCATTTAGAAACGATTATGAATGAACTATGAAACATTACAAAAGACATTGAAATAGAAAGAAAGACACATTTGCTAAACTTTTACACCACAAGGATCTTACAAATCAGAGCTGTACTCTTCAATTAATCTCTGTCAAACACTGTACAATGAAATTTTGTTCTTCTCCATGCACAGCTCTCAGAATTCTCCTCCCCACCCTTTACAAATAATTTGCAATACCATAAATAAGTTCCTCTGTGGGAAAACAAATCGACCCAACAACAAAGGTGTTGTTTCAACTGAAATTACAAAAATTAGAAAAGAGCGTTTCATCTATTCTAAAAATAGAACAGCGTCCCTCTAAATCTTCTGATGATTGGCTAATTAAGAAGAAAAACTGGAGCGCAGATCCACTTGGAGATTTAACTGAAGCCCTTAATAGGAGATCGAATCCTATTTATTTTGCTTTGATGGATATCTTCATTTTGTTTTAGGCGTATTTTTACTTGGCATTTCTCATTTGCTATTTTAAATCCTATTTCTTCTGCTGAATCCTCTGACACGGCATTCTCAAGATCAGATTGAAACAATTTCAAATCGGATCTACTAATTTGCTGAACGTTGCCAGGCACTGACACGTACATAAGTGATGCTCCATGGCAGGTCCACAAAGCAGTAAATTGCAGCGGCCACACCATGATTGTATATAAAAGACGTTGCTCTACCATATGCAATGGTCAACACATTCACACATCTCATGAAACGCATATAAACCCACAACTACAACGAATCCAAACGCAGATCTTTCAACGCAGAGTTTGCAAGGCGTCTAATGCAAAGATCCACAGGGGACTTGAGATGCTTCTCACGCAAACAAGATCATCCAGTTTGTTGCCATCTAATTTGTACATCGTGACACCTTTCATATTTTTGTAGTGTTCACGTGCTTCTTTCCGCAAATCAACTAACTTTAATAATCCCATTTGTTGTAGTTAGAGCCCCTGCGCACAAGACTCATGTCCATTGAACCTGAAATAGGACCATTCTCAGAAGATGTTGTTGCCCAAAACTTACAAGCACTAAATGGTCCAACACTCCATGGGTGTTTATTTTGGAAACCTTTTAACCTCATTACAGTAGTATGAGCCCCATTTATCATTGCTCGGCTCGGAACAGTGGACCAATCTTGTTTTCTCTATTCTCGCATTGGTGAATGGATTCTAATGACCCCAAAAAATTCAAGAAGATGATAATAGGCTCGTCCCTGCAATGGATTATGCCCTTTGCGTGGGCTCGAGAAATAGCGTGTCAATTCTGTGTAACCTGGATCTAACGTGAAGCCATATATATCAACTGTATCACACATGGAAAGTGCTAATTCTATAGATTCCATTCCAGTTCCTTTTTCACCTCTTCGAAGGACCACACCTTGGAAAAGATAAACTGGATTAGGAAGATCCTTGATCATAGCATTGAAGTCTCTATAGATCACACTCTTAATAATCAACACCTCATCTCCAGATCCATTGGCAACTGTGATCATGTTTCTTGCTACTCCCCTTACCAGAAGACGAAAGTTTCTCTTCATGCCTACGTACTTGCCATATTTCTCATTCACTGGAGCTTCATTGTCTCGAATAACTACATCATGGTCATCTATTTCTCGACCAAACTCATTTTTCAGTAAATCTCGTGAGTTTCCTACAACTGCACATGTCTCATATTGACGTGGATGAAATGGTGGTTTGGATGGTTAAAACAAGCTTAGGTACTCTTCACAAAGAGTTTGATTGTAGCATTTGTCCATGCCCAATGTTGCAATTTGCTTTGCTACATAATCCATCCAACCCTCAGGCGGAGCATCCAGGTACTCCCTTGTCAAGACTGTGGTCATGTTGTGATACTGTTCCTAGAGCAATATGGTCTCACAAACATCAAATGGGTACTCCAGTGGTTCATAAAATTTGAATTGTTCATTATACCAGGTGCTGTTTGTGCCTTCAGGGTATGCAAGAATAATTTTACAGTGGTCCACTATAGTTTCCGTAAGCCCCAGACCTTTCCTTTTCACGCATTGTTTGACTTGTTTCTGGAAGTCATAGAGAGTCTTCGTATTTTTTTTATTGGCATTGTATCCTTGAATACCAGAGAAGAGGAGGTACTGGGAAGCAAGGATCCCATTAAGCATGTATTCATAGACCAACACATTAGACTACCTGTTGGACATATAACAATAGAGCCTCACTATGTTTCTGTGGCGAATGGTTCCCAATGTTTCAACTTCCTCCTTGGACAATCGATGGTCATACTCTCACAGTAAATGCTTCCCACTTCGTTATTCGTTCTGATATCATCTATATCCATTTTGGAGTTCGTCCAGAGGTGCTTCACTGCCACTGTTTCATTGTTGTGTATGTCAACGCGATAAACCTTACTGGATGCTCCACTTCCAATTACATTTGTTTTCTCCAGCCTATCTACTTGGTGAGGAACATACCTCCGGAAAAATACAAGTCCATTGAAAAATATTAATGTTGTTGTTATCGCTTAGAAATTGTCCTGGTTGTGGAAGCAGATCTCTGAGATAACCTTTTCAACCAATATTTGGGTTGTAAACTGACCTTTCCAAGATTTGGAAGAAGACCTTACTGCAAAATATAACCAGTTACTTGATGTCGGGGATGTCGATGGAACTAATCCTTCCTCCAACTATTGCCATGTCTTTTTTGTTAAAAGAATAGCTCTAGCAGAGGCATATGTGCGGTGATTCTTTTCTGATAAGTTGTCAAAGTCGTTTCCAGCATATTGAACAGAGACTTTGACAGCCACCTGTCTGAATTGGACTCTGACAGAGGATTTGAGAAGACGAAGTCTAACATTCGCTCCAATGGGGATGGCAGCTGCTGCTTCTTGGAGGTGCCAAGAACCGCAGAGCTTTGGGAGAGCAGACAGTGCCTCCACCCATTGGGCTATGGAGTCCATTATTGCAAGAAATCGACACGATTTAACTTATTAACTGAAAACTGACTCGACAAACTTCAAGCTAAAACTGTAATGAAACTCAGAACGAAATGTGGCCTTTTGGTTGCTTATTTATTTACAAAATCTACCCTACTTTGCTGTAAAAACAATAGATCATGTAATACTGAAATGGCAGATCAACCATTCAAGTAAACCTGAGAATGATTCCGCTTGAGAATGCTTCCACCAGGACACAGATGTAATTACTGGCAGCCCTTCATGCATGTAATGAATCTGGCTATGTATAAGACAACTTTATCTATCAGTCAAACTGAAAAAGATTTCCATGTATGTTGCGATAGGATCGCAATAGCCAAACTCTGTTTGCTGCCCCAAATCTACAACATGTACCTCTAGCTGCACACTGTCAATGCAAATATCTGTAGGCAACTCTATTATTTCGTGTTTCGAAGGAGAAAGAGTTTCCAAGAACTTTTTAGGATCTCGGAAATCATATGACTGGATCTTCTCATTCAAATACCGAATATCCCTCTCAAGTTTTACAACAATGAACTCATAGACACTAGTTTTAGTTTCAAGATGAAACTTCAGAGATTTCAAACATTGAAGGAAGGCACTAAAAAATTCGTCATTAATTTCAATATTCACTAACCAATCTCTAGCTTCTTTTACAGCTTCACAAAGTGCAGGTTTTGCCACATACTCTACCATTGCATAAATGGATCAGTTAGCACTAGAATGTCTGGATCGAGTTAGAGTCGCCAGGTGAATGTTTCAGCCTTCACATGTGTCTGATTACTGTCCACTATCAGCATCAGATCTGCAACTTGATTTCATGTACTGGGATAAGACAATAAACAAGTCGAATGTCACATCAACAGCAAACAATCATCCCCAGTGGAGTCACCTACGTTAGCACTCAAATCTACCTTAGGCTAAAATAAGGTGAGACTCAAGGCCACATCAAACCACGCTCAGCCTCGTAGCTAGCCCTACGAGGACAGGAGAGGGATCTCTCCGGGTCAATCTCGGCAAAAGATAATCAACAAGGCTCGCGATGACTGAATTATGACTAATTTTAGGCTACGTATTAAGCACAAAGAGTTTAGAATTGATTTTTTGAAGGTTTTGTTGAATTCAAGGGAAAGACAAATTTGGGTGCGGGGATGAGGCACAGTTTTTGTAGAGGTCTACTTGGGGAAATATAGGCGATTGCTTTGATGCCTTAAAGCAAGTGAGATGGGTAGATCAGACTGGTGAGGAGCTAAGGAGAGCAGGGGAGTCTCAAGGATTCTCCTTAAACTGAAGAAAACATAGAAAATTAAACAAATTTAAAGGCAGAGCATAACGAGTTCATGGATTCTACCTGAACACTTCATTTGTTTAATTACAGAAGATTAAGTAAAGCAAATGGTACACATACACAAGTTACAAGTACTGAGAGAAAAACACCATCAACACATAAAGCCACATGAATCCCAAATAGTGTTGCAAAACCCTCGTCTTTCCTTTGCCAAAATGTAGATAAGATATGTACAATATAGTCTCAAGCTATTCCCAAGAGTCCAACCTCTCCTACTGAATGAAAATTTACATATATAGACCAAGCTATCCTAATTCCCTAACCTCTAGGGGTCGAGCTCCTCCTTCTAGGGGCAGTTTGAACAAATTCTAAACATGGAGCAAGAATCTAGATGACCAAACAACTTGCCTCTAAAAAGAAGGAAACTGATTCATTACATTGATTTCTTGCTAATTTATGAATGAATCATCTAGAAGAAGGTAGATAAGTGCGATTTTAGCTTACATACATCAAATTACCTCATGTTGGGTCAAAAATTACATCAAAGAGTGAAACTGGTGAAAACTAGCCGAATCCCTGTGCTGAAGGTGAAAAACTGGGCCAAAAACTGTATGTGTAGCGCCCCTGATCCCTATGCGTAGTGCACATTTGAGCCTATTTTTGGGGCACTTCCCGACATCCAAATTGAGCTCATGATAGCACTTTGGAAAGCCCTAGAGGTCTACTTTCCAGCCCAAGTGGGATTTTCCAATTTGGAGCTCATTTGCCCCCTCAAAACTGAATTCTCCCAGAGATACTTCCTGTAGTTGGAAAAGGTGGCAACAAGGTGGTTTTCATGATGTTTTTGGACATTTGGACCATCCAGATCTCAATTAAATGCTTCGACAATGGCTGAAGATGTGTATTTCTTCATGACAAATCTAAAACTACAAGCCATTTGTCAATTGGACCTCCCAATCTTCAGGGTAGCGCGCTATACGCTACGCGTAGAACCCAAAAACCTGTTTCTCAAGCCAAAAATTTCAAAACGACAAGATTTTCTCCGAATTTGCCCAAATTTGTAGTGAAGACCCTCAATCATGTATCTTGCTCAACTAATGAAGCCTCAGCCAAAACTTGAAGCGGATCATACATTTTGCATTGCTTTTTCACTTTTCTCAAACGCCTCTTGAGGATCTTCATTCTCGCTTTGCAAACATGCATGCAAGCCCAATAGTGAGTCTTCATGTGACGAAGCATGTCCTTGTCCCTATTTTCCTTCTTCAATAACTTCTCCAAATGAGTGTTGACCCGGATGAGCATTGATTCCCGATCAATAGGTGTCAAATCACCGAGTCTCCTTCGGGTCAATTCCTGGTCTTCGCGGATCATCCGCAGCTCATAAAGTTCATGATCATCTTTAAATGTTTGTTGCGCTGCTCCAAATAGTTGATCACCCACTTAGCCATCTGCAATTTCTTTTGCAGTGACTCATTCTCGGCCCTTTGTTCTCGGATGATCTCCCTTAGCTCGGAGCTAAGAGAGCTAGCATCAACATCAATGATATTTGCGTCCTGGCCTCCTGAAGGACCCTCATCAACCATGGGTCCCTTGCCCCTATCTTGGATCTGTACCTGTGCTAAATATGGAGGCGAGACCCCTTCCACATGATGTGGAGATAATACTCGTTGTGCTGATGAAGTCAACGAGACCCCTTCCACCCCGGGTGGAGATAGTACTCGTCATGCGGCTGCAAATAAGGCCCTGTGGCCTTTCTGATATGTCACATATACTAGAGTATCAACATGCTCGGTCTCAGGAATGTCAAACTGCTGTGAAGGCCCTCCCTCATCATGAACTATCTCTAGTGGTGGCTGACGCACTGTGAAAAGGTCACGAGAAATAAATTCCTCCCATGTAATGCCCTGCTATGCCAGCTGATGAATCACCACTATCTTGATCAATGAATAATGGTATATGCTCCTATGTTGATGTGCTGGGCTCTTCTTTTGCACTAAAGGCACCATCCTCTCTATGTTGCGAAACATAAAATATGGGATGTTCATCAGAAGCACCCTTGTAAAATGCATCAACAAACAGACATGGTATGCATAAAGACGCGAGAATCTGCCCTCACAACTGAAATACCGGATGATGGGTTTCATCAAAGGTGCAAACTGATCATTCAGGTAGTGGAAAGGAAAAACTCTACTCAAGTGCCTCATATACCCTGGCTTAATATATGGCTCATAATATGATTTCTCTAGCTGCTGACGCTTATTCCATTCCTCCCCGATATTTGGAATTCCCGTGGCCTCTGCAGTGGTCTCTGGTGAAAAAATGAAATCAACTCCAACAAGTTTTACATGGCCATCATGTAAATGGATAATAAACAAGAAAGCTAATTCACAATGATGTTGAAACTGTGAAATTAGCTCACAAAAATGATAGCATGACTGATGGCGAAAGCAATCCATGGAAAGTGGGCAAGCCTGCAATTGTACCATAGAAGTGGGCTCTTCTCTAAGATGTTTACCACCTTTTCCACCTTTGCGAGGTCTTTGTGGCACATTTCCCTCTGTGGTGGAATCACTGTCATTTTCTTGCTCGTAAGATGACTCTGTATCTGACATGGTTTTGAGAAAAAAATAGTTACAATAAGAGGACTGCAATGTGTATGGTGTAGGTGTGATGAAATCCCAATTTCAGTGTATCCTCAAAAAACCAGCTGAAGCATCATAAAATTAATTCCATAATGGATATTTTGCTTGGTATATTTGAGCATAAAAACAGTCACAAAGATATTGTGGTATGAAGTGCTGCTGTCTCAAATGTCTTTTAATACCCTATACAAAGTTTTAATAAGGGCATAGGGTTTGATTTGTTTTCTTACACCCAGCACCACTTCCACTCTTCAAACACACATTAGAAAATATTCAACTTGATGATTGAGTCAAAGAAACAACTACTTGTAGTTGCAGAGGCGATTTGATACGTTTTAGGCACATAAACTTAACGCTGGAATGGATGGGTAGCGCGCAAGTTCTATGCCTAGCGCACCTCCCAGTGCGTAGCGCCTATGTAAATTAACACAGGATGTGCGCGCCCAATGCGTAGCGCACCGCCCACTGCGTAGCGCGCAAGTTCTATGCGTAGAGCGCACCTTCAACTCTGCCTCAAGGGTTTGGAACTTGGTTTTTCGCCCTCCAATATTGAAAATGCTCTTGCTCTGATATGTGGTGAACCAAAAAGACTTGTTTCACCTTATATACACCCAAAATATCTAATTTGAATAAATTGACTTCAAAAAACCCACTTTGTAAAGTTTGGGCACTTTCACTTTTTGCCTATTAATACAATGATGCTTTTTTATTTTCTCATGCTTTTCTGAGGTTTGGACTGAAGCTCTTTGTTGATTTTTGTTTGCAGGGATAGCTATAACATGCTCTGGCAAAGGAGATCAAGGCTGCACTTGAACATTTGAAGAATTGAAAATTTTGACAATTTCTTACAAAAATGAGACGGTGACTTATCTTCAAAACTGAGTTTTGAAGAGAAGTCCTAATTCAAATGTACAATGATGAAAATTATTGAAATGATGATCTATCAAAGACACCCCTCTGGCCTGCTGGTCTTCTAAAACTTTGAAAGACAAAATTGACTCAACCCTAGACCTAAAACCTCAAAATTTAAAACATGATTGTAAATGACCTTTGAAAACTTATTTTAATGAATAGACCTGAACCAGCAGTGCCAAGCACGAGGGGAATGAGTGACACAAACCGCTCCATCAGAGTTATGGCATGCCTAATGAAATGCAACTGAACATAATGGATGGGACACCTAATCATGAAATGCAAAAGAGATTTGATCTCTGATGGAGGGATAACAAGACCAACTCTAACATTGGCTCCAATGGGGATGGTATCTCCTTGGAGATGCCAAGAACTGCAGATCTCTGTAAGAGCTAGACAATGCCTTCATCCATTGGGCGATGGAATCATTATTTGAACGGACAACACAAAACCTTTGAAACATTTATTGAATGAAAACTTGACTAAAAACTGACTGAAACTTGACTAAAACTTGACTCAAACCGACTCAATGGAAAGCTGAAATAACTTGAAAAAACTGACTCAAGACCAAACACTAATGACTCATGACTGACCTAAAACAAGACTTTACAAAGCTTTTGGAAAAAAGGCAGCAATCCATCAAGATTTGGAATCATGATGACAACCACCGCATACTAATGAAATATGTACAAATCATGTGTAATGAGATTTCCAATGTAACCAATTCAATAGATGGATACATACCAAATTTCTGCCCTCACGTTTCTCGAGCGGGTGGAACGATGTACATTTAGGAAACTCACAATAACCATTGAAACCAAGGCTTATGATAACGAACCAGGCAACATTTATCTTCTCTAGTGCTTGCAAAACGATGCCGAAGGGATCTTGATAATCTTGAAACACTATCTTGTCTTGAGATCCAGCAGCAAAAATACAAGTACTCCCTTCATTCTGATCTGAAAGAACAATTGATTTCTGAGGGATAGGAATGCACAGAGAAGTATGTGCTTCTGCCACCTGAGTGTTAGCTATAGGTTCCTTGACCATGAGAAATCCTGGCATATTGTCTCTCTCAAGCTTATATTCCTCATCTTCATGGTCTAGCTCATCCTTAAACAAAAAACAATCTTCAAGATTATCAAACATGACAGCCTTATCATCTTTGTGAAAGAAAATATTATCTGTTTGCTGATCTACAAATCTGATTACAAGACAGTCATGTTTTTCAAAAGAGGAAGAAGTTTCACCAACACTTTCCTGACTATGTGTGCACTGCAAATCTGCTGTAGCTTTGGTTGAAACATGATCTTTCAAGAGTTGATCTATTTCATCTTCAGACAAAGGAGATAATGCTTTTTGTTTTCTCTTGCTCAAATAGTAATTGTCTTCATATGACATGGCAATCAAATTATCATTTACCACTGAGTGATCAAAAGAAGATTTCTCACTTACCTGAGCAAAGATCCCATCTTGTTGTCCATGAAATGACCAGATTACCTCCTCAAGAAGGCTTTGGTCAATAACTTTGTCTTCTTCATTCCAGATGATCTCAACAACAGAGCTCTCCTTCATGGGATTCAGAACAAGGTTGTCTTCATCATCACAACTTGAATCTAGATTTGAAATGGCAGACTTGACTTTATCACATTCTGAAATTGAAACTTGACTTTGATGCATGTTGTCTTCTTCTATGGACAGATCTGGAATAAAACATTCTCCTTCATCATCTTCAACTATACTTAGATCTTGATCCTGTTGCAAATTTTCCTGTGCGTCTTGACAAGTATCCTCTAAGTTTTCATTATATTGCTGAAATGGATTTTCATATAGGGCCTCCATGATCTCATCATCCATGAAATTATCATCTTCATAGTATTTCTCAAGGCTTTCAATAAAAGTAGAAGCATGTTTGCAACAGTCATGAACTAATTTTAATGATGGGTAAGATACTTGATATCTTTCAATGAACAGAGCATGAAAATCCTTTAAACAGTAAATATAGGCCAGCGGCAAATTTTCATACCAAGATTGGGCTTCGCCTTCGAGAGTGGCGAGGAATATCTTCATCAAGCAATCTTCAGGAAAATCCACTTTCAACTTGCGAATATGCATATGAAATCTAACCAGATGTAAAGAAACATATTTCTTACCATCATTGTTAAACGTAGGCAGATTCCTTGACCAATCTGCCTTGGGCATCTTATTCGGAAAACCTGGAATGTGATCTCAGCTCATGGGAGCGTATCTTCTCATGATTCGGTCCATCTTGAGGATCTCACAACTATTGATCTACCTCTAGTGAAGTCACCATGAAGCATCGATTTCTGGATTGTTCAGTGAATGGAGTCGCCAGGTGAATGAATTCAGCCTTATGATGTCTGATCGTTGTTCACCATCAACCATCAGATCTGAACTTGATACATGTACTAGGGCAATTTATAAGTTAAGTGTTACAATTACAAGCTACACCAGAGATCGACTGAAGCAGCGTTTATCTACTATGCACTCGTAGAGCAATGTGCAGTTCGAAGGCTACCTGGCGTGACTTCAGACTCCGTCTGTAGCTATAAATCAAATAACACTAACAAGCCAACCCGTTCTTCCCCAGTGGAGTCGCCACTATGTTAGCACTCAAATCTACCTTAGGCTGAAATAAGGTAAGACTCAAGGCTACATCAAACCACGCTCAGCCTCGTAGCTAGCCCTACGACGACAGGAGAAGGCTCTCTCCAGGTCTATCTCGGCAGAAAATTCTTCAGAGCTGAGATGACCGATAAGGAATACTGATTTCAGGCTAGTAAATTGATAGAAATGGGTTTTTTAATAAATGATTGAGTTTTCTGGGCTGCATGGGCAAAGACAGCAAGAGCAGAGGTTTAATCAAAGGCACAGGTTAATCTATAACGCGAGGTAGGAGTGAAGTTTAACAGTAAAATTGAGATTAAACGGAATGGCAAGACTGTTGAGAAGTTGACGAGGGCATGTGTGATGGATCCTTATCAAACAGAAGAAAACATTAAATATGAACACTTCCTCAAGACAGAGCAAATAAATTGAATTCTGCCTTTCTCAGTTAAAAGTATTCATTTAGAAACGATTATGAATGAACTATGAAACATTACAAAAGACATTGAAACAGAAAGAAAGACGCATTTGCTAAACTTTTACACCACAAGGATCTTACAAATCAGAGCTGTACTCTTCAATTAATCTCTGTCAAACACTGTACAATGAAATTTTGTTCTTCTCCACGCACAACTCTCAGAATTCTCCTCCCCACCCTTTACAAATAATTTGCAATACCAAAAATAAGTTCCTCTGTGGGAAAACAAATCGACCCAACAACAAAGGTGTTGTTTCAACCGAAATTACAAAAATTAGAAAAGAGCGTTTCATCTATTCTAAAAGTAGAACAGCGTCCCTCTAAATCTTCTGATGATTGGCTAATTAAGAGGCAAAACTGGAGCGCAGATCCACTTGGAGATTTAACTGAAGTCCTTAATAGGAGATCGAATCCTATTTCTTCTGTTGTGATGGATATCTTCATTTTGTTTTAGGCGTATTTTGACTTGGAATTTTTCATTTGCTATTTTAAATCCTATTTCTTCTGCTGAATCCTCTGACACGGCGTTGTCAAGATCAGATTGAAAAAATTTCAAATCGGATCTACTAATTTGCTGAACATTTCTAGGCGCTGACACGTACATAAGTGATGCTCCTTGGGAGGTCCACATAGCAGTAAATTGCAGCGGCCACACCATGATTGTATATAAAAGACGTTGCTCCACCATATGCAATGGTCAACACATTCACACATCTCATGAAACGCATATAAACCCACAACTACAATGAATCCAAACGCAGATCTTTCAACGCAGAGTTTGCAGGGCATCTAATGCAGAGATCCACAGGGGACTTAGGATGCTTCTCACGCAAACAAGATCATCTAGTTTGTTGCCATCTAATTTGTACATCGTGACACCTTTCATATTTTTGTAGTGTTCACGTGCTTCCTTCCGTAAATCAACTAACTTTAATAAATCCCATTTGTTGTATTTAGAGCCCCTGCGCACAGGACTCATGTCCATTGAACCTGAAATAGGACCATTCTCAGAAGATGCTATTGCCCAAAACTTACAAGCACTAAATGGTCCAACACTCCATGGGTGCTTATTTTGGAAACCTTTTAACCTCATTACAGTAGTATGAGCCCCATTTATCATTGCTCGGCTCGGAACAGTGGACCATTCTTGTTTTCTCTGTTCTCGCATTGGTGAATGGATTCTAATGACCCCAAAAAATTCAAGAAGCTGATAATAGGCTCGTCCCTGCAATGGATTATGCCCTTTGCGTGGGCTCGAGAAATAGCGTGTCCATTCTGTGTAACCTGGATCTATAGTGAAGCCATATATATCAATTGTATCACACATGGAAAGTGCTAATTCTATAGATTTCATTCCAGTTCCTTTTGCACCTCTTCGAAGGAAGCTCCTTGATCATAGCATTGAAGTCTCTATGGATCACACTCTTAATAATCAGCACCTTATCCGTAGATCCATTGGCAACTGTGATCATGTTTCTTGCTACTCCCCTGACTAGAAGACGAAAGTTTCTCTTCATGCCTACGTACTTGGCATATTTCTCATTCACTGGAGCTTCATTGTCTCGAATAACTGCATCATGGTCATCTATTTCTCGACCAAACTCATTTTTCAGTAAATCTGCTGAGTTTCCTACAACTGCACATGTCTCATATTGACGTGGATGAAATGGTGGTTTGGATGGTAAAACCAAGCTTAGGTACTCTTCACAAAGAGTTTGATTGTAGCATTTGTCCATGCCCAATGTTGCAATTCGCTTTGCTGCATCCAGGTACTCCCTTGTCAAGACTGTGGTCATGTTGCGATACTATTCCTAGAGCAATATGGTCTCACAAACATCAAATGGGTACTCCAGTGGTTCATAAAATTTGAATTGTTCATTATACCAGGTGCTGTTTGTGCATTCAGGGTATGCAAGAATAATTTTACAGTGGTCCACTATAGTTGTCATAAGCCCCAAACCATTCCTTTTAACGCATTCTTTGACTTGTTTCTGGAAGTGAAAGAGAGTCTTCGTATTGTTTTATTGGCATCGTATGCTTGAATACCAGAGAAGAGGAGGTACTGAGAAGCAAGGATCCCATTAAGCATGTATTCATAGACCAACACATTAGACTGCCTGTTGGACATATAACAATAGAGCTTCACTATGTTTCTGTGGCGAATGGTTCCCAATGTTTCAACTTCCTCCTCGGACAATCGATGGTTATACTCTCACAGTAAATGCTTCCCACTTCGTTATTCGTTCTGATATCATCTATATCCATTTTGGAGTTCGTCTAGAGGTGCTTCACTGCCACTATTTCATTTTTGGGTATGTCAGCGCGATAAACCTTGTTGGATGCTCCACTTCCAATTACATTTGTTTTCTCCAGCATATCTGCTTGGTGAGGAACATACCTCCGGAAAAATACAAGTCCATTGACAAATATTAATGCTGTTGTTATCGCTCAGAAATTGTCCTGGTTGTGGAAGGAGATCTCTGAGATAACCTTTTGAACCAATCTTTGGGTTGGAAACTGACCTTTCCAAGATTTGGAAGAAGACCTTACTGCAGAATCTAACCAGTTACTTGATGTCGGGGATGTCGATGGAACTAATCCTTCCTCCAACTATTGCCATGTCTTTTTTGTTAAAAGAATAGCTCTAGCAGAGGCATATGTGCTGTGATCCTTTTCTGATAAGTTATAAAAGCCGTTTCCAGCATATTGAACAGAGACTTTGACAGCCACCTATCTGAATTGGACTCTGACAGAGGATTTGAGAAGACGGAGTCTAACAGAGCAGAAGAGGGATTTACAAAAGACATAAAGGCTAAAAAAAGGAGCTGGCTCTGATACCATGTCAAGCCAGCCAGTAACTCCATAAGGCAAAAATGTTTTGTGTGTATTATTCCATCAGGTAGGTCTTCATTATATACATGAGGGAGAGACTATTCACTTCATCTCCTGATGACTATTCATATTACTTATTTATCTATTTACATATATTCACCCAATCACAAGGATTAGGTGTTAACAATCATCACCGCCTGCTGAAGGTGTTGCTCATCCTCTGAGCAACTTAGTCCATCTCCTCATCTTTGATGGCCCTGGTGGCCTCCCTAGCATCCCATGCTTCTAATGTGATCTCCTCTTCCTTGTCATGGAATCTTGCCTTTCTGTCTACCTCTTCCCACTACTGTTGTTCGTCTTCCTCTGTTCTGCCTTCTAGCATGCCTAGTAGTAGTGGGGGACTCAATTGGAGGCCAATACAATTGACCTTCAAGCTCTTCATGGAGCACTTGTACATTGGCACTCTCAGTAATGCCTCTTTCATCCTTGTTGGGGAGTGATACTCCCTGATCTGAAAACTATGGGGCAAGGTGTTCCACCTCCTCATACAAGCATGAATACAGTCATCCCCAAGTAATCTTTCCATATCCTCAAAATTCGCAATGGCTTGAGCTTGATCCTTGATATATTTAGGGACAATTTGAAGATTATGTGTAAGAAAGTTATGTGTGATGATTAGTGCCATGGGATTCTGCTGCACTTAGCTCTTCATGATTCATCCATGAGGCCTTGCCATTAGTTGTAGGTCCCCTAGCCTAGCATTGGGGTCCCAGACATTCATGTCTATGAGGGCCATGTTATGCAAATAGAATTGTGCTATTTGTGCCTTGTCTTCTGATGAGCTTTGCTCACACAGGTCCATAAATTGTCTGTAATCTTGAAAAGGCATTGTACCTCATTGTGCCAATGTCTTTATCTGAAACTCTATCCATTGGTCCTTGAGGTATAATCCATAGGATTTTTCTAGTGTTCTACATTGCAGTGCCTCCATGGACCAGCTGGCCATGCATGCCAATTGTGTCTCTTTTTCTTGTAGTTGTCTTCTTAACAATGCATTTTTTGTTTCAAGGCGAGTTCTTGTGATTGCTTCTCTATGTGTGACAACACTTAACTCCCTGCCCATTTCTCTAAGCCTTTTCTCTATATGGTCAACATCTTCAACTCCCTTGGATTTGGCTATTTTCATCCACCTATGTGTTCTTATTCTTTCCATTTCTAATTCAAAGAATAGTGGGATTACAAATGTTTGTCGAATTATCCTTCCTCCTTCAAGGAGACGGTAGTAGGAGGCAAGCTTAGGCTGGGGATCAGGCTCTTTTGGCTCTATAGCTTCCTTTTCCCCTTTGGCTGTCCTTCTATCCCTTTTCCAAGTTTTTATGTCTCATGTAGCTTTGACAGGGTCTCCTGTAGAATAGTATGTGCCTCCTCTAGAACTATTTTTGAGTCTTATAGTTGCACTTTGTCCTTCCAGGTGGAACATCTACGAGTCCCTTTTTCATATGTGATAGGGGTTTTAGAGCGAGATTCTTCCCCTTTGACAGTGGGTGAATCTTCAATTGTAATGAGCACTGTTGAAGATTGTTTGGGTTTTCCGCTTTTTATCCTTGTGCTTTTCCTAGCCTTGAAATACATGGAGAGGCCTTCCTTTTTATCTTTTCTTTCAATTTAATTGGTGTTCTCAAATTAGTGAGGGTAGCCGATCCCTCTCTTTCTAAGGTCTCATGAGACACTTCTATCTTTTCTGATGCTTTCCCTCCCTCTGTTTTTTCTTCTATCTCCATTTGCTCTGTTTATTCCTTGTATGTCTCTTCATCCTTCTCCTCTTCTCTCTTAGTATCTTCCTCCTCCTTTTCTTGTCCTGCTAATTCATCTGTTGCTTCACCTTCTCCCCCTTTCTGCTCTTCTTCCTCACTGTCGGAAGGATTGATATCATACGTAAGGTCCTTTATGTCATCTTCTGCTGTCATTTTTCTAAAGACTTCGGATGCTATAGGGAGTGTGAATGCATGGAGGGATTCTTCCACTAAAATTTTTATTAACCCATGGTGAGCCAGCTGATCTGGACTCCCTTCCTTAAACTTAATGTTGGAGTCTATGAGGGACTGCAGGAGGAAATATGGAATGTTGAGTTTCTAGGGTGTTGGAGTGTCCATGCCATATATCAACTCATGAAGGATTCTAAAATGGTAGTCATAGACTATGCTATACCTCCCCTCATAGGAAATATATTTGATGATTTAGTAACTAACCTCATCCTAAGGGTAGGGTATGCTTGTCCTTCTAATTCCATTTTTATCTTCTATAGGATGTTCATTGTCTTGGAAGAAATTTCTCTTGGCAACCTGTCCAATTGGTTTTTCATCTTTGCTCCAAGGAAATCCAAGAGGAAGGGTGGTAACCCTACTAATAAATTATGGGGTGATTTCCATGGAAATACCTCTACAAGTGATAGTGTGATGGGTTCTTGAGTGAGGGACTAAGTAAAGAGAAAAGTCCTAAGCAACTTCTTCATGAAACCCTTGGAATTTCTCAAAAAATGCATCCAATTTGCCCTGGTGAATATGGCTACTACTTGGGGATGTTCATGGAGCCTGGCTGAATTAGTGGGATCCTTCCTCATTAATCCTCCTCTCATTGTGCTTATACCCCTTTTGAACACGAAATGTAGAGAGGAAAACTGTGTTTAAAAAAAGAACTGGCAGAAATTTTTTATGTAATGCCTCTTCTTCTATGGACTAAATTTCCCCTTAAAACGATATCATTCCTTGCACATATTGATAATCAAGGTGGGTATGCATGGAATCTACCTCCTCAAGATATAAATTGAGCAAAAAACCCGTGTTTCCTCCTTAAAAACAGCTCACTGCCCCTCTTATAGAACTGCTTGTAGGTGCTACTATAGAACCTGTAGGTGCTCCTGTAGAACATCGATAGCAGGAGGATGGATGAAAGAGATGGAGAATGATGGTTGTGAGGCTATGGTGGTGACAAGGATATTGCTGCAGTTAAGTGGACGAGGATAGAATGAAAGAAAATGGTGGTGATAGAGTTTCAAGGAGGAGTACTTATTTCTTTTTTAAGATATTTCTGATGACGGGGTGAGTTGGCCAAAATGTACATTGCCATATTTGGACCATTGGTCCCCACCTGCCTTGTCATCATGGTTTCTTCTCAAAATAACCTGTCATCATTGCATCAGAGTTTGCAAACCCTTCTTGGGATCTTCTTCTGAGTTGACTATGCGCACATGTGGTGACATCTTCGGATGAGTGCAGTAAACTGGACGAAGGTGGCTAAGTTAACTGGCCACCTTTTCTCGTTCAACCCTAATCATCTCATTCAATTATCCATATCTTTCAATTACACAAATGCAACATAGGAGAGGGTTAGTCACTTATCTGTGAGTCGAATGCATGTGTTGTGAGGTATTTTGGCTCCTTTTATTGTTGTATGCTTGTATTTCCTTTGTTGCATGCTCTCTACTTTTTTATGTGTGGTTGTTTGTCTTCTGTAAGTATCCTCTAGTTGGATCTAAGCTGTAGATGTCTTCTTCCATCCTCATGGTTGCACTTCTTTTGCTAATGTGGCTTGATTTTAATGGGATAAACCACTATAGAAATTCCTATAGGAGCTCCTATAGCTGCTTCTCCCTTTAAAATTTTAGCTGATTTGTTGTGATGGGAGCTATGAGGATGATGCTAGAGATGGTGATGGAGATGGATAGGCACTAGTAAGTTGTAGTTGATATTTGAGGTGCTTCTTCCTTTATTTTTTTTGTTTTTTCTAAAAACTGGTTTTCTGTGTTTCTCTGTGATAGGAAGGAAAAATTGATGATGATGATGTGATGCAGGTGTGGAATGGATGGAAAGGAGGGTCGATAGTTGTAGGAGGGTCTACATGTTCTTCATAAAGCTTCCGAGCCCCTCAAGCTACCTGTTGGAACCATTTCCAGCTCTTTGTGATTCCTATAGGAGCCTACTATAGAAAGCACAGGGCCTCCTGTAGAACACACAGTTTGTAGAAAAAAACACAGTGGGGTGGGAGAAAGGTCAGAAATGCTAGAGAAATCTATGGAGGAGATGAAATAGGATTTGTGGCATCTTCTCTTGCTCCCTGTGGTCCTCCCGCAACCTGCAATGCACGTTAAAATTCAATTTTCTTTTTCTTCTTTTTGTCTCTTTTTTTTGAAAGACAACTAGGGCACCTCAAGGAGGTTTTCACCCTAATTGCTTTCCATGCACACCTCCAAGGAAGTTTTTCACCCAGGGATCTTATTCTTTTTCCTTCTCTTTTTTTTTGTTTTTTGCATCACCGGGCCACGTCAGAAGAGGTTTCAACCCAATGATGGGACTCAAGTGCCTCATGGAGGTTTTCACTTGAGTCCTTATTTTATTTTTTTTTGTTTCTTCAATGAGTGGGTGAAGTTGAGGCTAAGACGTGCTCCACTACCATCACTTTCCTAATTAGATCTTCAACGAAATCTCTCTTGGAGAGGGGCTTCTTGTAAATTTTCAACCTATTTCCATTGACAAGCATGGGGATGACTTCCTCATCAATGGTTCTGAGCATGACTGAACCATTGTCATTACATTTTTCGATAGTGTAGGGTCCCAGCCATCTTTTCCTCAGCTTGCCTTTGAAGCCCTTATACCTTGAATCATAGAGCAGTTCCCAATATCTCTCTCGGAATTGCTTCTCCTTAATATTTGTGTCATGCCATATCTTCCTCTGAAGCTAAACTACCTCTGTGTGGAGAAGGACCTACAATCTTTGTTCATCCAATCCATTTAGCTCAAGTAGTATTTCCTTTTGTGCATGGCTGAGGTCTAGGTCTAGCTGAGCTCCCATTCTTAGTGTACTGAATTTAAATTCTATTGATAGCAGAGTGTTCTTCACATAGACCGGTTCATAGGGTGTGAACCCTATGGTGGTCTTCCATGTTGTGTTGTAGGCCCAGGTGGCCTCAACAAATTTGTTCGCCCAATCTTTTCTGTTGTCGCTCACTACCTTGGTCAGAATTCCTTCCAAAGCTTTGTAAGTGACTTCCACCTAACCCTTTTCTTGTGGATGGTAAGGGGTAGAAGTCCTATGCTTGATTTTATGATGTGTGAGCAGGTCTTCAATCAAATTGGAAGTGAACTAACCACCTTGATCCGTGACCAGTTCTCTTGGATACCCAAACTTGTAGAATATGTTTTCTCTCAAAAACTTAGCTACTTTTTCCTTCGTTGTTTCTTTGATTTCTTTTGTTTCTGTCCACTTTTTTCAGGTAATCGGTGCACACAATGATGTATTGCTTTTGTTTTGAAGGAGGGTTGATAGGACCCACAAAGTCCATGCCCTACTTCTCAAATGCCGCAAAGGTCACTTGAGGTTTCAAGGGCATCTCATCCCTCAGAGTAGGTTTCCCATTAGGGGCATATGAAGCAATTTAACACTTGGCTAGATCCTAACCAATCAATTAGGGGCATCTTTTTTACTATGTCTTCATTCTTAACCATTAGAGATAACTTAACACCGGTGTGAGAGAGACCTTAATACCAGTGTGAGAGAGTGCCTTTAGGATTTCTGGATTTGTACCATGGGTCACCTTAATACATTCACTTTATATCCCAATTCCTTAGTAAAGTCTTACTGATATCCTGTATAAGTGCCTACTACAAATTATATATGTGGACTATTGTATGTGTAAGTATATACTATAAAATAGAAAGTGTATATATGTGCGCAACAATATGCCATGTAGTTACAAACATACATTAGATAGTGATGATGAGATAGTGGTAAAGGATCTATTAGATGAACTAATCCCTTCTATCTTAAAAACTAAACAAACAAAAAATTATACTAAGTGCTAAAAGTTGAGGGTAACATAATCTTACAGTTTACCATTAAATAATAAGAGGGTAACATAATCTTACATTTTACCATTAAATAATAAGAGGGTAACATAATATTCCATTTTACCATTAAAAAGTAAGATAACATCGGCTTGTATTAGATAGACAGTATTGAGGGAACCATGGTAATGACCGATAGTATGTACATGGCCTATATAGAGGCTAGAGACTCCCCATTGAGAGAGTTCAAGGAATATTGTATGGACAAGCATATGGCTTGTGCAGTGTTCTTCTTCCTTAAGGAGTAAATCTATGGTGTTTCCCTACCTCAAGGGTTTGATATCAATAAAGAAGTATTTCTATCTATATTCAGATCTTGTTATTTTTACGCCGTAAGGCGTTCCCTCTGGGAAGAACTCCCCTCCCAAGCCACGTGTACCATTTATCTGCCATTGATTTTAGTGTTAGACGATTGAAAGAGAGTATGTCGTCGGATTGAATAGGGCGTTACGCTTTCCTTTTGAATCAGGGTTTTCATCTACCTTTTCGATTTAATCTCCACATCTGTGACATTTCTGTTAAGTGTTGGGTTTGCCGTGTCGATCCCTGGAAATCACAGCATTTGCATGTGTCGATCTCTGTACCTGGAAGTTGCCGCTCGCATCGCTTTTTCTCATCTCCAATGGACATCTGTGCCACTCGTTTTACACCGGAGTATTTTAGGCAGGAGTTCGAGGACAATCTGTTTCAGTGTTTCGTGGAGTTTATGGCATTGAATATGAGTTTTATGGTGCACCACTGAGACTCTCTCAATGGCATGACCAGTAATGGCATATTTATCTTTTTAATATTTTTGGGTTCTCGTAAATGTTAGAATGAATATACGTGTTTTGTTAGAATGAATATACGTGTTTTGCAGATAGTTTTCCTGCAAACAATCCTGTTAACAGAGTCTTAGTTTCATTAACATACATGTTTTGGACATAGTTTTCCTGTAAACCATCCTGTTAAGAGACTCTTATTTTCATATGGAATTGTATTATCAACTCTAAGTTTGGATTCTATTTAAATGTGATTATTATTTCTTCTCCATTTTGTGAGTTTATATTTTCCATTCTGTGTGGTTATGCGTGGTGAAAGGAATTCATATGGATTGAGAATGCTTGTGAAATATTCTCACCCTGTTGATTGCAATTGTTATCTGAGATTTGTTAGTCGGGTCGGGGTTCTGAAGAATTTTGTTGTTTGGAAGATAAAATAAGTGGGTATGCACTGGAAGCTTTCACAAAACGCATCAGAATGCCACCGTATAGCTCGATCGCACACAAACTGCTGGGGTTCAGATCCCGGAGTTTTTAAATGTCTGTGATGAAGTCTTTGATGTTGGATAGACCAATGCCAATCGTTGTTTGATGGAAGAATTCGCCATCGATGCGAGGATCCCATGGACAAGCTATCACCAGGGCGTTTTCTGCAGATTTCAGACATGATCCAGAGGCCTGTAAATTGTTCTGAAATCCTATCACAGGATACTCCGTGAAGAATAGACCGTCATTTTTAAGACCTCAAGCCATGCCTAAAATGGCCCCCACCTGAACTTGGCTGTCCTGCATTTCCCATTTGCATCCTTTGTAGCTTCTTGGAGCTCCTCTGCCAGCATAAAAGACAGCTAAATCCAGATGATCAGAAAGGCCAATCAGTTATTGCAATTTTGAATTTGTGAACGAAATCGAGTATTTTGACAGTTGGGTTTTCTGAAAAGGTACCTGCTGAGCGAGCTATGGCTAAGCCCGCAGTCGAGGTGGAGCCGAAGCCGATGAAGTCGTTGATGCCGTTTCCTGCTTCATCAACCGAAACACGATCGTCTATCCTGTAGATGAATGCCCGCTGCCCGGGAAAACATGTCAAGTCTGCGAATTCATGTGTCCTTCCAAAGTCTACTATAATCTCCTCAAGAGAAGTATCATCTTTCTTTATGTTTGTGATGGAGCGCTTAAACATGGGTTGCAGCTTCAGAGTTACCTGCACTTAAAAACCAAACTATGATTCTCTGGAGATATAAATATATGCTTCACCTCACGCAAAGGGAGGAAGAAAGTCTTTAATTGCTACCATGAAATATTATTGTCTTTAAAAATATTTTATACGAGGAATTACAAATCTCCTGATCAAAGAAGTTATGGGCAAGATATGCCAGGAATGTGGCAAAAAACAACAAAGTTATGGACACGTTAAGTAAGGAATAGTAAATTTTTTAATAAAATGGATATTTAAATAATTTTTTATATACTACATTGAAAAATCATTAAATATATATATATATATATATATATATTATATATATATATATATATATTATTTACTAAAAAATTATACATCTCTTTTTATATTAGTCTGAAAAATTCAATTCAATACAAAACAATATATTATCAATGGTCTCAATTTTTTAAGGAACATAACATCATTTGTGTTCTTAAAAGTAGAAGGTTGATTTCTTTAATTTCAATGAATTTTCCAATTAATTATTTTGAGGGTTCCAAATATTTTGAGGGTTACAAATATCCACGCAGTAAGAAGATTAAAACTTATAATAAAAAATTTTAGATTAAAACTTATAATAAAAAAAATTTAATGGGCCAAAATAAATAGTAGTTTTCCAATTAATTATTTTGAGGGTTCCAAATATCCACGCAATAAGAAGATTAAAACTTATAATAAAAAAAAATTAATAGGCCAAAATAAATAGTAGTTTTCCAATTAATTATTTTGAGGGTTCCAAATATCCACGTGGTAAGAAGATTAAAACTTATAATAAAAAGTTTTTAATGGTGAGTATAGTAGTTTTCCTATTAATTATTTTGAGAGTTCCAAATATCCACGCATTAAGAAGATTAAAACTTATAATAAAAAAAATTTTAATGGGCCAAAATAAATAGTAGTTTTCCAATTAATTATTTTGAGGGTTCCAAATATCCATGGTCAGAAGATTAAAACTTATAATAAAAAGTTTTTAATGGTGAGTTTGTTAATATTTTCGAACCAATTATAATAAATAGTAAGTTTTACTTATCACTAGTAGTTTTCCAATTAATTATTTTGAGGGTTCCAAATATCCATGTGGTAAGAAGATTAAAACTTATAATAAAAAGTTTTGAATGGTGAGTTTGTTAATATTTTCGAACCAATTATAACAAATGGTAAGTTTTACTTATCTGGCCCAAATAAATAGTAGTTTTCCTATATAGTAGTTTTCCTATTATGATAAGAAGATTAAAACTTATAATAAAAAGTTTTTAATGGTGAGTTTGTTAATATTTTCGAACCAATTATAATAAATAGTAAGTTTTACTTATCAGGCCCAAATACATAGCAGTTTTCCTATTAATTATTTTGAGACTTCCAAATATCCACGTAGTAAGAAAATTAAAACTTATAATAAAAAAAAAATAATGGGCCAAAATAAATAGTAGTTTTCCAATTAATTATTTTGAGGGTTCCAAATATCCACGTGGTAAGAAGATTAAAACTTATAATAAAAAGTTTTTAATGGTGAGTTTGTTAATGTTTTCGAGCCAATTATATTTATAATAAAAAGTTTTTAGTTTAATATTTTTTAACAAATTATATTTTTAAAATAAAATAAATCAAACTCAATAATATAGGAGATAGTAGACTTCCTAAGTTAGCTTTGAATTCTAGCCAAAAACACACCAAAAAGACACAAGGTGGTATAAAGGCACAAGGTTAAACCTTTAGGAGATCAACGAGAATGATGACACAAGGTTAAACTAAAAAGTTTTTAATGGTGAGTTTGTTAATATTTTCGAACCAATTATATTTATAATAAAAAGTGACTTAATTTAATATGTTTTAACAAATTATATTTTTAAAATAAAATAAATCAAACTCAATAACATAGCAGATAGTAAACTTCCTAAGTAAGCTTTATTTATAATAAAAAGTTTTTAATTTAATA
>APFE031432132.1:0-13898 GCA_000404065.3 Pinus taeda | reverse complement strand
GGAACCACAGTTAGTTGCACATGGGCCGACGGTATTAGTAATAAACGGTATTGACCCGTGGTATTACTTGTAGGAGTCATATATATAGGATAGTAACTCCCTGTGAGGAGCATCGTGTCTTATCTTTGTAATCGAGCTCTGCTCTATTGGAGGTTGCCCCCTCGAAGAGGCAAGTGAACATTACTCTCTGAAATAATAAAGTCATCGCTATTCTGTGTTCTGGATATCTTTTCTTCGCATATTCTATGTTCTCGGTCTCTTTTCTTCGCATATTCTATATTTGGGTATCATTTGCAGGTTAAGAAGCATAACACCCAAGACAACCCATCGAAGCCGCAAGAAAAGAACAACACCAGGAAACAGAAGAAGGATACAAGAAGGTGGTGTGAGTTCCACAAGAGTCCCACTCATAACACAAGTGAGTGTCGGACCAATCATTCATTGGTTGTTGAGTTGAAGGCTTCCGAATCAGATACATGTTCCGACCCTGAGCCAGAACCCAACAAGGGGAATGGCAAGGGGAAGCAGATCATTGATGCAGATCCTAGCACCACTGTTTCCACTGCCAAGGTCCAGAAGAATGAGCCCAAAGAGACAGACGAGGGGGAACGTCTTTTCCACTCACAGATGTGGGTGAAGGGTTCACCGCTGCAATTCATTGTCGATAGTGGTAGCCAGAAGAACCTCGTTTCAGTAGAGGTTGTGAAAAGGTTGGGTCTACTGACTACACCACACCCGCAGCCGTACAGTATCAGGTGGCTTCATGAAGGACGCGATCTCAAAGTTTGCCAGTAGTGTCGCCTTCCCGACAACATCAAACCATTCACAGATGAGGTATCGTGTAATGTTACACCTCTGGATGTTTGTGATGTACTATTAGGCCAGCCATACTTGTGGAGGTGACATACTGTGTATGAATCAAGGCCTCATGCTATCATTATTTCTTTGGGTGATTCATTATACAGGATACCGGAGGTAGCCCCACCTACTGCCACCTCTTTTATCACTGCTAAGAGAGGCAACAAGCTTATCTCCCAGACCAGGAAATTCATCTATATGGTTCACTCCCAAAGTAAGGGGAAGATCGTTGCTACATCCATGACCCCCGCAAAGGGTTCCTCCACGCAGCAGCAGCAGCAGAGGGATACATTCATGACAGAACACAGGCACAACTTCTCCTCACCCACAGGGGTACCACAGAAGTTTCAGGTGGGCGACAAAGTTTGGTTACATCTGCAAAGAGAACGCCTTACCAGAACCCATCAGAAACTCAGACCACTCCGACATGGTCCTTACACCAGTACCAAGGCTATGGGCAACAATTCTTTCAAGCACAACATTCCTCCATTCCTTCACTTGCACCGAGTGTTCAATGTGGACCGTCGTCGACCATGCTTCCCACCAATTCTGGACACATCAGAGAGTGCAGAACAGCTCACACCAGCAACCCAGCTCAGCAGAAGCTTCCTCATCTCAGGGAGGAACTCAATGCAGTGGTGACCATTTCTTCCTAAGGGGGGAGGAATGATCCAGGTGGATTTTGGTGGCCACCCACCTATCCCATTTGGACCCCCACTACTATCTCTTTCAGTCTTTTCAGTTTTCTAAATTGTAGCATAGTTTACTATTTTTAGCAGTTTTTCGGGTCCTAAACTTCCGAAGCTATTTTGAGGCCCTAAACGACGTTTTTTGGGAAATATGGAGCAACATGGGTCCATGGACCCATGTTGCCTCCCAAAGTTGTAGTGCTCGGAAAGATCTTTCTAACGAGCTATTGTACGCGTCAAACGGAGATCATATGCCAAAGTTACGACCCCGAGAAATTGATGTACCAATTTACCCAAATGGGGCCCACAATTTGGCGTTTCATCTTCTAGGGTTAGGTTTCGGGGATGTGAAAGGTTTTCCATTGTTTCTCACCTAAATAGGCGCTTCGAGCCTCATTGTAACACAGTTCAGAGGCATGTAGCCGCCACATCTCTTCTCAGAGATAAGCTACCATCACCCTAGCTGGTTTATTTCCATTTTTGTTTGTAATCATATTTTAGTGTTTTACAGTAATGAAATGAAGTATTATTTCCGCTGCATCTCTATATTTAAGGTTATCTTTGTAATCTATTACATTCATATTTAAATCCAGATCACACCCTACTATGGATCTTTGTGCTCAATATTATTGAACTTGGTGGTGGAAATGGTGGCACTAGATTTTGCATCAATAATATACTTCCCCTTAACGAATTCCTGCATAGAGTCAGAATATGCATCTAACTCTGAGGATTTTAGCTTAGCCACTAGTGAATGCTTAGTCTGACACTCATTTTTGTTGTGGGTGAGGCTCTTGTGGAACTGACACCACTTTCTGGTGTCCTTGTTTCCCTTCATGGTGTTATTATTTTCTTGTGGCTTCGATGGGTTGTCATTGGTCACTCCACCTTGGCTCTGTCCTTTGTTCTGTCGTTTGGAGGTGCCTTTTCCTTTCTTTAGATTCATAGACGCAAGATCCCACTTCTTTTATTTAAACTTCTATTTGATCCTCATAGCATATCAATATGTTTCACCAAGCGGTAGATCTATAGGAAATCCATTTCTTCTCATATGTATTTGTGCAAAAATCATAGTACATGAGTATCAGAGGCTACTCAAAATCATTGATAGCCAAATTTGTGTGTAGGTTATGGACAATTTTTTTGAACTTTGACACATCTTGGTCCCTTCCCTACCATAGTGAGATTGAGTTTATGTAATTATTTTCATATCTTTTGACAGGGTAATATTTTTCCTTCATGGCATTTTAGAAAGAATTCCAAGAGGGTGTGGCTAAACATATAGAGGGTTTCTCTTCGTCCCTCTGCTCACAATAAGTTTCCTAGTAGTCCTTGAGATAGGGGGTATCTTTGAGGAGTTCAGTAGTAACCATTTCCCTATTGGAAAAATTATGGACCAAAAAATATCCTTCAATAATATTTAACTATATATCCATGACATCTGTGTCTATTTGGCCTTCAATTATTAGAATGTTAAATTTTACTTGTACCTTAAAGGGGGAGGTGCCTCTAAAGTGAATGTTGGATGATGATGCTTCACCCCCTGATACTGCCGAAGGATCTAGGAAAATTTGTCCATCATCTCGTTCCTTTGTCTCTCAAGAGATTCTTTGAGAAACATTTTTAAGGATCTCATGCTACCTCATCTCTCTTTTCTTCCACCATGGGAGTTCACTGGGGTTGGAAAGGTTGGTATTGCAAGGGTTCAACTAGTTTAAGTCCCAATTCATTATACTCCAACTTTAGTCAGTGTTAGGACTTATAAATGTTCCTATTTTCACATAAAACCACTTACCGTAACCTCTGTTTTACAAGCCAAATAATCCTCCATACATATATTTTTGACATTTTCTATGTTTCTTTGAGATAATGGATAATTTTTTTCATATTTATATTATAAGGGTTAATTAGATTGATATTTTAATGAAAATATTACCTTTGTATTACCTAAAATAACCTCTTGCAGTAGCTGTCTCTAACATTAAATTCAATGTTTTGGTATAGGAAGATATCCTGACAATTCTTGCAATAATCTCATTTCCTACACTAAAGGAGGGAAATCGTTGATTTCAAGAAGTTGACTGAGGATTTGGTGATCTATCAAGGAAGAACTGTGTTATCTTTCCCTTGGTATTCAACACAGTTTTGTGTATTAGCCTCCTACAAGTGGTGTGAGAAAACTAGAAGAGTGCAATGATTTCTATTGTTAGAAGTCAATTGATATACTATTACAACTAATTTGACATGGCCAAGAGCCTATGAGATGTATATATATCTAGTTGCAGGAATATATAATTCTTATGACTTCTTTTCTTTTTATTCCTAATCTTTTAATACTGAACTCCCTGATTGTCTTTGCAAATATTGGTTTTTCTTTGATAGCTTGTAACAAAGGAATTTTTTTACAAACATTTTACTTTCATCTATCATATCATAGTAAAGCAATAAAATCTGTTTTTCTACCCCTTTATTAATTTTTAATCTCTCAGGAAAAGGTGGTGTCTCAATAGATATTGAAGGTTTTTCTATGGGTGGTTTTTTTTTAGATTTTTCTTCTTGATTAAGATATTTCTCTTTTTAAGAGAGATTCTCCTTTTCAAATTTCTTAATAACAACTGATGGGGACTTCTTTGCCAATATTCTACCATATCTAAGTTGAAGAATATTTAGATCTAATGGAGTTATCATGTACGTTTTGAAAATTTTTCTTTCCATCTTGTGAACAGGTTGTGAATTTTTATTATTATTTGGATTTGGAAGTAGTTTAACATGTAATTGATTTGGTTTATGAAGGAATGGTAATGAAAATTGTGGATTTGGATTTTGGAGTTGAGTTTGTTGAACATGTTGACGAAAATATTGTGTTGGAAAAATAGGGTAAGGTTGTTGATATTGAGGATATTTTCCACAAGGATTTTTCCATCCTTGTGCCCAAGGTTGGGGCTGATATTTTGAAGACATGGGTGCATTCCAATTGTTTTGTGATGATTGTGCAAATTCTTGAGTGTTAAAACCCTGAGTGATATTTGGTTGTGAATTTTTCCATTGCCTCTTAGCAATAAAACAGAGGGGATCTACCTGATTTGGTATTATTTACTCTTGATAAACAACTTTAAGACCAAGTATTGAAGGACATCCTTTTGTATCATGATTTTCCCGACACATAAGACAAGTTTGTACACTTTTTAAGTCAAGATGGCATTCACTGAGAGCATGACTCTTTCTACATTTGTGACAAAAGATTGATAATGCAACATTTTTAGCATTTTGTGTTTTTTTCAATTTAAGGGGATTTATTTGTTCACTAAGACTTCCCAAAATGTTTGTTTTAAAATTGTCAAGAAAAATTCCTAATTCAACCTGTTATCACTCAGATTTTCCTAGAAGTTGTAAGAAGAGGAAAGGGGTCCGAGGTAACCACAAACCTACTTTTGGGCACAAAACCTAGCCAATCTGTACCTAGAGAGGGCTCTCTCTTTAAGATTTAGCTTTGTTTTATAAGGTTTTAGGATAGTTATTAGAGATTTGGGATTTTGATTGGGTTTCTTGGCAAAATTCAATAGCAGAGGGGTATCATTGAGTACTTCAGGCCATTGGGCTAATGGAGTCAAAGGAAGATGGCTCAACTGGATTTGGTTTCTTTGCAAAGGATGGCTTCACATGGAAATATAGCTAAACAAGGAACAAATGATGACTTGGAAAGATGGGATGGGCTCAAAAGTGAAGAAGGGCAATTAAGAATCCTTCCACATGTCTTGAGAGAGGAGGACTTGACTGACCACCAATAAAGAGAAATTAAGAATTCTGTACTAAGTGATCAAAATGAGTAAACTAGGAAACAAGAGAAATTAAGAATTCACTGCTTATCATAGTTTAGAGGAAAACATTGAGAATAAAAACGATTGAAAACAGATTGCACTAAAGCACTTTCTGAATTAAGGTTTTTCTTTTAATATTCATATATGGAACATAATTGAAATATTTAAATAGGAAAACAATAACACATGAGTTATAAAATACTTATTTCTCTGATGTATTGCACTTAAATCCTGTGAAAAGTCCTTTGTATCAATTCTACATCCAGCCAGCCATGCAAGATTTGGTCCAACAACACTTTATTCCAAAATAATCAGTTTTACAGCAATGTCTAAGAATCCACCCTCAATACTCTAAATGAGGGAGTATTTATACAAAAACTTTAAAATAAAATATCTCATAACAAAGTGAGATATATTATGAGATGATTAACTATATGTTACATGAAAATAGAGAAACATGGTCTCGTAGATAGCAGATAAAGGAAAATTGATGGTTTACTGTCCCTATTCTTGTGAGTGTGCTGGAGTCATGCCCTATGATTGGGCATCTTGCTATCTTTGATGTAATTTTGTGCTGGCTATTCTTCTTTTGATATTCTTACTAATACACTTTAACCTGCTCTGATACTCTTTACCTGTTTGATCTATGTTTATCCTCTTTACCATCATTGACTGTGGTAAATAATCAAAATTTACTTTTTACCAAGGACAAATTACAAAATTTCTAACATTTCGTTCCACCATTTTGGCTATGGTATTTTGGTCCTTTGAAGTTTTCTGAGGATTTCGTCAGTCTCTGTGTACCTAAAAAAAGTAGGCTGAACTGGAAACAAATTATTTAGCTCATTTTCAACATAGAAGAGGTTCTCTAGGCTATCATAGAGAACTCTGCCCGTAGGCAGTGCCTTTGGTGCTGATGTGGTGGTTGATGAACTTTCCTAGTTATTTGCATATTGATCCAGTTTGTCAACATAATCTATGTGCCTCATCAACTTATCATTTATAACTAAAGGGTTGGGTAACCCTTTGTTCTGCAAAATACCAAATTTCTCCATAAAAGCATTAATTTCCTCCTGCATGTTTTGGCATCTTCTCTCCAAATTTTGCATCAAAGACCTTTTAGTTAATACCTTTTTGACTTCTAGAATAGTCCTTGTTCTGTCTTCAATGCCCAATTCTTCAAGCTGATACTTATTCTTGCTATTCAAAAAAATTATGAGCCTGGTGGCTTCCTCAGGCATCCTTCCTAATTCTACTTTTGTCCTCTAGATTTCTTCTAAGGTTGCCTTTACCAAATCAATTTGCTCAAAAATTATTTGTATTTATGGCTAGGGGTGATTTTAGGGGCGAATGTTCGCCCTTTGGCGAAATTAAGGGGTTTTAAATTTTTAGTGGGCGAATATTTTGTATCATAGTACATTTTTACAAATCACCTCAAATAGCCCACCTTATTTTAAGGGAGAGGGTAAAAAAGGTAAATTTAGCCCTTGAAATTAGGAGTTACAACCTTCCATTCGCCCATTTTCAAGAATAGGTTTTATTTAAGTGAATCCTATGGGCCAAAGCCCAAATACCATATTTATAAAAGAGGTATGGTAAATTAATAAAAATATAAATAATGAGAGGTATGGTAAATAAATAAAGCATAATTAATAAAAATATAAATAAATGAGAGGTATGGTAAATAAATAAAGCATTTTTTATATTTACTCCATAAGTCACGTTATATACATGCAAGGGTGTAAACAAATAAAAATATAAGTAAAGTGGAGGTATGGTAAATAAATAAAACATCTTTCTATACTTACTCAAAAGGTATGGTAAATAAATAAAAATATAAATAAACTAGACGCATGGTAAATAAATAAATCTTTTTATTTTAGTCCATAACTCTCGTTCTATTTATGAAGGCTCAAGAAAGAGGTTTTATTTAAGTGAATCCTATGGGCCAAATACCATATTTGTAAAAGAGGTATGGTAAATTAATAAAAATATAAATAAACGAGAGGTATGGTAAACAAATAAAACATTTTTTTACATTTACTCCATAAGTCACCTTATATTTACGAACACAAATGCGTTATATTTAGGTGAAACCTATGGGCAAAATACTATGGGACAAATACCATGGACTAGATTGTTATTAATACCATGCAAAAAAACATTATTAACCCTAATATTAGTATTAATAAAAATAAAATGGCACATGGTATTGACCCATGGTATTCACCAAAATGGCACATGGTATTGACCCATGGTATTCACTTGGAATGTAGCCTATTTAAATGGGGGAATTAAACAAGAATAGATCCATCTTTACTCTGGATCTACTAACCCTCAAGAGGTATCAAATATCGTGATATGCAAACTAGCATAGAGTGAAAAAATATTTGATCGGATCAAGAGTAAAAATGGATGTTGTAAATTTAATGTATGTTAAACATTTTAGCTTGGTTAAAATAAAAATAAAATAAAAATCAACTATTAATTTTATTAATTTTTATAAATTACTAATAGTAATTTTTAAGCTCCAGGTTTATGATAACCCATGGTATTGACCCATGGTATTCATGTGAGCATAGACTATTTAAAGGGGGAATTCTATCTTAGATCCATCTTAATTCTGGGTCTACCAAGTGCTCAGAGGGATAAATAGATTTCATCCCCCTAAGAGTGGTAGATGTGGAGTTAAGATGGATATAGGTTGGTTTTTATGATAATGAAGATATTAAATAGACTTAGGAAATTATATTGTAAAAACATCTTAAGGTGAATGTTTAAAGCATAGACATTGGACAAGTATATTTGTATACTTCTGTTTTAAACTGAAACAAATCCAGGGCTAAAAGGAATGGATTGATTGCACTAGTCATCCTTCTATAACTTTCCAACATATGCTGGAGTAAACAGATTGTAATTTGAGTAATTTTTCTAATTGCAAACGGGAACATACTTGTGTATTGGAAGGGTGGTTACGAGGTCCCTAGAAGTAGAGTAAACAGATTGTAATTTGGGTAATTTTTCTAATTCCAAATAGGAACATACTTGTGTATTGGTAGGGTGGTTATGAGGTCCCTAGAAGTGATGAATTTGAATTTTTCTTGGTTTTATATATAGTATTAGGTTTTTTCTCATGCTTTCTGTGAATGGCACGGGTGAATTTTATCTTACACCCACTAGATTATCGATATGTAATTTCCATAATTTTGATTTCAAAAGATATTTTAAAGAAATGCAATGATTTAATTTGTGTATTCAATAAACACAAGATTTTATAATTGAGTAAAATATTCGCCATTACTGGTGAGAGATTCGCCAAAAAATATATATATACATATCATATTATTGATAAAATCGTCTTCCATTTTTCCTATATACCATGGAGATTCGCCCATTTATTATACATGTAAATTTAGAGGGGGTTCTTAAAATTTTCCCTGTTTTACACACAAGACTCACATGTAGTCTTTCTAAGAGGAACTACCTATTTTCTTCACCAAGAAACCATATAAAATAATAAATCTTTAACATATTTTCTTTACCAAGAAAACATATTAAATATTCAATCTTTTACTGCATGCACTAACATATTTTCTTTACCAAGAAAACATATAAAATAATCATTCTTTTACTGCATGCATTAACATATTTTCTTACCAAGAAAACATATAAAATAATCATTCTTTTATTGCATGCACTAAAATTCTTTCTTTACCATAAAATATTAAATCTTTTACTACATGCATTCAAATACTTTCTCTACCAAGAAAACATATAAAATATTCCTATATTTTTCTTCAGGAAAGTGGCAAATTACTTATCTGTAACTTTTCCTCACTCCAACAGGGAAATTTGCAGATTTTAATTGGCACTCTCAGATCTAATTGTGCGCATTTGACAGTGTAAATAATGGAACCTGCTTCTTGGCTCTCCACACGTGCGGCTCTACTTAACACCGAAACTAATCGAAATACATCCAAGCAACCCACTGCAATCTCAAATGTTTAGATTTCAAAAGCCCTGACCGAGCCACCATGGATGGGACTGCAATACTTCACATGCAGACCCAGGTGATACACTGGGACAAGTTTTCCCTCCAACCGAAACTAGAGAAACCTTAGAAGTGAGTGCCATGGCCTTGTAGCAATTCGAGAAGCATGCTTGCCATAATAATATAATTTCTCGACTCTCGATTCTCCCATTATCTGGCCTTTTGCAGCAAAGATTGTGTTAGTGAACGAAAGGAACTTCCATGGGCTCTTTTTTTGAAATCTGGGCCATAGCGGCCAGATGGAAATAGGAAAGGACACAAATGGCTTTTAACAAATTACTTAGGTCCACATAAGGGGAAGGGACTTAAAGCATGAGATCACTCCCAAGGAGCCATATATCCAGATCCCACCACCCAGATAACTGCTCTTCCTCGGCCCCTAAGCAGAGAGTGCCAGAAGAATGAATCATGTTCCCACTCCCCCTCATTTAGTTTTACAAATATCAAGAATCAATTCTATAATTGATTCGTAATTTAAAATTACTTTTACACCGAGTTATTATGATAGGGATATTACATACTCCCCCCCTTAACAAGAACACTGTCCTCGGTGTTCATCTCTCTCTGGAACCTTAGATTTTACTCATGATATATCATCTAATCCACACAAAAAGTGATCCTTCCTCTTTAAAATCAAAGATTTCATTCCAAGAAATGACAATAACAAAATAGTAATGTTATAACATAAGAAAGATCAATAGTTATAAGCATTTATAACTGCAAAAATATGCAAGTTCTAGTTTCCATTACTTGGCCCTTATTCAAATTCAAAAACCAAGCTCTATATCAACTTACCATTACTTACCATCTACTCTTGAAAATCATGAGCACTTTCACGTAAGCATTTTAATAGTGGATGGACAACCCATCAACCCTCCATGGTAAGTAATCCTGTAATGCATGCCAAACAAATTCAATCGCATTAGTCACAATCTTCTGAGTCAAATGAAATACTTTTAACTATCCACAAAGTACTTCTAAAAGTACCAATAGAGCACCTAGCTCTCTAATCATCAAAAGATTCAAACACTGCATCAAGTGAAAATTGTCTTAGCCCCTACTAAGACGTTCACAAGATTAGCAATACGATAAAGGAATTAAAATTTCCAATAACTCCTTATTGAGCACTAAGCTCATTTCCTGTTAAATGTGTGTGACATTTTTTACACATCTATATGTGAAATTCATTTTTAACATAACATATAGCTGATTAGTTAATTTCTTTAGCTATGAGAACCACAATAGGCTAAAGAATTCCCAACCCATGGGAACTAGTTTCCACAACCAGATCAAGTCATTTTCACATCCAGACAATTTCTTTGATAAAGACCTTACTAGGTCTAACATGGAATTCCACTAGCCAACCAGCTCAAGAAGTCCAATGACCACATAAACTCTTTTCCCTTATTGAGATAATTTATCTCTAAGGATACGAAATCCGGGCAGACAAGTACCATCAACCCCTCCGGGCAGGTAACTGCCATCAACCCAAGGCATTCTAGCCTTTCACAATCCTAGCAGAAAAGTACCATCAACCCCTCTGGGCAGATAACTGCCATCAACCCAAGGCATTCTAGCCTTTCACAATCCGGGCAGACAAGTACCATCAACCCCTCTAGGCAAGTAACTGCCATTAACCCAAGGCATTCTAGCCTTTCACAACTATCTGCAACTGTCTGGCATGCTAAATTTCTCTTTTATCACTATCCCCAAAGTAATTTATATAATGAACCATATAATCATTATTATTAACAAAACAAACATTCATGTACACCATGCATCTACACTTAACCCTCAACTTGGGTCCAGAACATCTAGATTGATGGGAAACACAACTGAAATATATGTTGTATGCATTCTGTTTTCCAAATAACACAATCATGCATATCATATAACATAATTCTTTCTCATTTACGGTTGCAATTCACATAGCAACATTTTACGTGACGAGTTTTCTTGTTTCCATTAAGCTACCCCTACTTAATCCCATCAACAACGTTAGTTATACATATGCATCATTTAACAAGTATTCACTAACCTAATCTTTTTTAGTTTGCGGCATAATACTATCATGCATAAAAGTATATGCAATATTCATTATTGTATAGATGTCAACAATAGTTGAGCTAACAATCTAATCATTTCCAATTTCCCTCAATGTATTGCCATAAACAGACCAATACATGAAGTAACTACCACAAACACTTGTTTGCGAATTGTGATAAGCTTAAATCAAATTCAATTCACGAACATAAGTGCTATTAGTTAGTCAAACAACACTAACCAATCACAACTACCAATCATCTTAATGAAACCATGGCAAAACTTAATAAAAAATTAGTTATGACAATCAAGTCTCACTACTTGACTCATTGCATATTTTCAATATCTAAAGGGGTTCTTCTAATGTCCTTTTAAAACAATTTGTCATCCTATTCAAGGATGTTCCCCATAATTTATATTCATGCATTGGCTCATTAAGTTTCGTTCATTGTGACTTCAATATTTTTTAATAAATGCAACATTGTTATTGCCATATTTGCAAATCAAAAGTGGGTAGTTGATTGTCACTTTTCTCAATGAGTGTTCAATATTGTTCTTAAGTGCGACAAAAGTTTCATTGTCTTTTATCCTCATCAGGAATCCAATGTCATGAACATAGTTATGCAGCAACTTTATTACTTACTACTCAAAGCAGTTTAAACACGAATCACACTTATCATGCCAAAAGTAGTGTACTACGTAAATAAATATGTGAATGGTTAAACTCATACCTGAGTTAATGCCCACTGGTGGCGTACCTCAATTTCTTTTCCGCTTACCAATTCCCAAAGGTGCCAGTGCTGCAACCTTTACCTCTAATACCACTTGTCACATACCCCGGTAACCTCGCATGTAAAAGCAGGGAGTTAGAATTTTTTTATACAAATTATCCACAAGTAATTATCCAATTCACAACTCCACAATTCCTCATTAACTATTAGATATAATGTTCATTAGTACATCAAGTAAATTGCAATAAAATATAGTAAATTGCATAACCATTAACCACCACTATGGTAGTGTAATAACATAAACTGTCTCATGAATCCTTGCATCCATTTCATGATTTCCTTAACCATATTAATTAATCTCATACTTGGACATTATGGTTATGCCATCAAATAAAGAACCATCAACATCAAGGATTCATCATCATCAAACTAACACAAAAGGAAATCACACCATTGAACACCAATATACCCTGGAAACCCCGTAGGGTGAAAACCAGCAAACATTTAATTTTATTATTAAACACTCATGAGGGTTTTCACCCCTCACTCAATGGCTTATAAGGGATTCCATCCCTTAACCATTGTTATAAAATCATTACAATGAATTATCATTAAGTTGTCACATAACTAGCTAAAAGCTAATACATTTTCCATGAAACCCTTTTCTTACATACCGCCACATGCAACATTCCTTGTGGCATGATTGTTCTAGCAATGGTCGATCCTGCAACTTGAACTCATCTACATGGACCATTAATCCTTTTCCTGCCACAATGTTAAACATCACTTTTCTTTGGCACCAACCGCCATCGTTTCCTGTCAATGTTGTCATCAACAAGCTTTGGCAACAAGATTAGATACCATATTAATCAATCAATAATCAACCTCTAAAAGAGATTTTTTAACATCTACTCATATGCATGAGCAAGCATGACATGCTATTTAACTAGTACATATACTCAAGTAAATATTATTCTACCTCCACAATGTTTATTCACACTAATGCATAATTCTTTTTAAGAGATCTAACCCATTAGTTCAACAACATGTATAATGCATTCATTATATGTAATAAACTATTGTTTCTATGCTTAAGCACATATGTTCTTTTCACATAATTATTTTTTTGAGAACTCAACTTAGTTTCTCTATCATACAAAGAAAATAACTCTTATATCACAATGACTATGTTGGAAATAATACTGAGAGGGGGGTTGAATCAGTATTATCAAGTCAAATATTCATTTTTCAAATCCAAATGATATACGTTACTTCAGTTAATTAAACCCGCAACTATGTAGAAGGAAACCCGCGTATACTATGCAAACTTATAATTTACTTTATCTTTCAGATGTTGATTGTTAATCTGTGTATCATAATCAATTAACCAATAACCAGAAACAGTAAAACAGAGCAGAAGACAATCACACACAAGAACACAAGATATAAGGTGGAAACCCAATGTGGGTGAAAACCACCTGCTGCAATTTGTCTCTATCTTCTCTTTAATTAGAAACTTCTTTTTACAATTGTACTGGTGCAGTCCTTTACCAGTACGCAGGCTGCAACCTGCAGAGAGTTACAACCCTCTCTCGTTTTCCAACTTCTCCTGGAAGGGAGCTACAACCCCCTTAGCTCTTGCACTAGCCAAGATACTAGTACATAGGTGCTGGCCTACAGAAGGCTACAACCTTCTCTTTCTTCCAGG
>APFE031432122.1:0-10034 GCA_000404065.3 Pinus taeda | reverse complement strand
GTTTACAATTTTTTTTTCTAAGTAAGATTAAATCTATTAATGTAACAGATGGTACAGAGAGTTCTAGGCATAAGAGTGCTGCCATACAGTCAACAAGATGTCAAAAATTGAGTTGGCTGCAAGGGGAAACTGGCCTAAGAAGCATTTGAACGCTGCCTCCCAAGAGGAAACCATCCTTGAGTTGACAACTGTAAGCAAAAATACTGAGCTTCCCACCAAGGGAAACCGAATCGTACATAGATTAAGAACTAATTTAACTACAGAGACCAGCTTAGACACACTTAGATACATAGGCGACAAAACTAGCAAAATGCTCAGAAGACTAGACATGATGGTGAGGAAAAGAAGAGGCACTAGAGTCCATAGTCATCGGAGGGTGATTCCTCTTCAATTCTGCACCACCCTCCTTCCTTGTCATAAGGATATGGATTGGGACCCATTTGAGAAGCGTCATCCACCGCTACACGCTCGCCTGCAGTCGTCCTGGTGTTCTGGAGCTGGCCAGAGCTGCTTCCATCAGGATCTAGATCGGGAATCCTTTGAGGAGAGTCATCCACTGCTTCACGCTTGCCTGCAGTCGTCCCAGTTCTCTCGAGCGAGCCAGAGTTGTTGTCATCAGCCAAGCGAGAGGGATTATTATCTACGGGCACATGAACAGGTGGAACATAAGAGGAGGCGTGTGGGATGATAGGGGGCGCAGAAGACGGGGGAGAGGCGATGAAAGCAGGCCGAGGATCAATGTAATGGTGAGAGGTGAGGGTAACATTCCACGGGGAGGGAGGGAGGTGACGAGCTTGACCACATCCATGAATACAACAGGGTGCACATTCACTGGGATTACGAGAGGTGGATGAGTAAGAGGAAGGGGAAGGGGAGGGATTAGGCCTAGAGCCTCCTTTGCGGCATCTCATGCGGTGCCTCAGCTTTGGAATTGTAGCACAGAAGTCGTGAGAGCCGATGGAAATGAGAGAGGGTCCCAACAGAGGAAGGTGGGGGTGAAATCCGAATAGAGCATAGAGGAGCTGAGCACAAAACGGGCTAGGCGATTGATGATATCCAGGGATGAAATTAATGTAGGAGGCTAGCGGGCAGCACTTTCTAACTGTGGTGTGAAGGTTGTGCACTTCAGCTTCTAGCGAACAACGAGAACCTACAGGCAAGAGTTGTCTTGACATGGAGACCGGCCGAGCACCACAATTCTAGATCAAAGCTTCTAAATTCTCAACTAAGGATGGGGTCACAGGGGCTTGAGGTTTCATGTTGAAACTCTTGGTGTCTCAGCCTCCCCACCAATATAAATATCGCGTAGGGTGACTGCCCATCGACTTAATTGTTCCAGAGGTGAGTACCTGCCTTCCGTTGGTGAACCAGTGGGATTGCCACGCGCTCGACTGCCAGATCGTAACCTCCATCACGTCAACGCCCACCCGCATCTAGGGTAAGTTGTCCTGATGCACCAACTGAGTGCATTCCTGAATGAGTTTGCTATCATTGAGACTGGGGAGGGACCGTGCAGAGAGGGTCTGGGCGTTCGTTACCCATTTGATGGTCAGCATATCTGCCACTTTGTTGCAAGATATTCTAGTGTGCTTGAGGTAGATGGCTCTGTGCTCTTGCAGTCATTCATTCAGCTATAAGTTCCAATCTTACCATGAGCCTCCAACTGTCGGCTACTCTTGAGGAAAGGGAGCCTGAGAGGATCTTACTGATCATGTTGATGATGATTTGGATGTCACCCTCAATCTCGATAGGGAAAAAATTATGGAGCTGGGCTAGCTGCATACCATGCCATAGACCTTCTAGTTCTGCAGAGTTATTGGTGTCCCATCCCATAGAGCCATAGTAAACGAGCATGCGTTCGCCTTTATGGCTGTGAAAAATTCCCCCAAAACCTGCCTCCCCAGGATTACCTTTGGAGGCTCCGTCAAAGTTGAGCTTTATGACACCCTCTGTAGGGGAGACCCATTTTCCATTAGAATTTGTCTTTGGGACTCTTCAACCAATCGACTCAGGATTTAGATTGAGCTTGAGCTGCCAATTGTTCCAAACTTGTTGCTCCTAGGGCAGAATAGGGAAATCTTCCTTCTGCCATTTTTGCAGCGCTAATTTTTCCTGGAGATTACAGCAATAATTAAATGAGAGGATTTCCAGAGGGGTAGACTAGTTCTTGAAAATCCTTCTATTCCTCTCCTTCCAAATATGTCATAAGATGAGACATGCAATGTGCCTCTAGAGAGAGTTGAGCATATTGCTCCGGTAGGGTGCACCTGGCCAATTACAAATGATAGTATTTAAGTCCTCAGATTGTCGACCATCTCTTCTACACTTGGAGCTCACACTTTCCCAAAAGAAGGTAGCCAGAGGGCAAGTCAGCATAAGATGTTGAATGGTCTCCTCTTGATTATTATCGTTGGGGAATCTGGAAGGCCTAGTGAAGCCTCTTTTCATTAAATTGGCCCATGTGAGGATTTTCTTGTGACAAAGCAACCATAGGAATGAGGAAACCTTGGAACAAAGCTATAGTGACCACAGCTCTTTCCAGATGGGGTCAGGGGGTTCGAGAGTCTGGGTCATCAGGGCATAGGCTTCCTAAGTGGTGAACTTACCTTTGGGAGAGTGTCCCCAGTGAAGGATATCCTGCTTGTCCAAGTATCTGATTTTCCTGCTAATTAGTTCTTCTTCCAGCGCTAGATGAGCCTGAACTTGCTGGTTGTTCAAGAATCTTGCAACCATTTTCCAGCACTTGTATCCATAAGCATGGTTTTCCTCCCAGAATTGGTGAACTGTGGCCTCCAGAGGAGCAATCAAATCATATTGGAGGGGTGGTTTGATGGTTGAGAGGAGCATGGGTTGCTGATGCCACGAGTCTGTCTAGAACCTAATTGTGCGGCCATTGTAGACCTCCTAGAAACTATGATCCTAAATAAGAAGATGGTGATTTTTGGTAGCGTTCCAGATTAGAGAGCCTGCTTCTACAATAGAAAGTAGAATGAGCTCTGAATGGGGTCTATGGTTGGCATATTTGGCATTCTAGAGTTTCACCCATGGGGAAGAGGGGGAGGATAGCCATTGCCACCACACCTTAGCCCCCATGATAGTGTTGTTGTGCTGAGGGTCATGGAGGCCTAGCCCCCCCAATAGCTTTGGCTTGCGGATTATATTCCACTTGACCAAGGCCCATTTTCTGTTCTGTCTGAATGCTCCCCATAGGAAGTTGCGTTGAAGAGATCTGATTTGCTTGAGGACCCATTTCGGGGCTGCAAGGACCGAGAAAAGATAGAGTGGCATGGATTGAAGGACAGACTTGACCAGAATGAGTCTGCTAGGAAGGTTAAGGGGGCGAAAGGTCCAGGAGGATAAAATAGCTTTGAGTTTATCCAAGAGAGATCTCCAAGAAGAGTGTTTGAGCGCTGAGACAATCAAGGGGGCTCTAAGGTACTTGACGAGCAAGCTAGAAATGGAGAATCTGAGGATTCTAGCAATGCGATGTTGAATGAGAATAGCAGTGTTAAAGGAGAAGATTTGCGACTTGGAGGCATTGACAATCATTCCTGAAGCTTTGGCAAACAAATCGAGCAAGCTCTTCAAGGTGGAGGCTTCATGGGCAGAAGGATGACCAAACAGCATAGTGTCTTCCACAAATTTCTAGTGGGTATGAGGAGGGGACTCATGAATGGAGATGCCACGAAGCTGATGTGAATGAAGGGCATGAGAGATGGTCCGAACTAGCCCTTCTGCCATGAGCACAAAGAGAAAGGGGAACAGCGGATCACCTTGGCGAATGCCACAAGACGGGTAGAAGGGATGAGAGGGGATACCATTGACTAGGATGGAGAAAAAGGAAGAGGAGATCACGCTCATGACCCGTCTTATCCAAGGAGGGCTGAAACGAAAAGCTGCTAGCATCTATTGAATGAAATTCCAATTAAGTTTGTCAAAATCTTTTGATAAATCAATCGTAAGGAGCATACCTGGCTTTTTAGTCTTCTTCAGCGAATGCATAATCTCATGAGTGAGAATGATGCCATCCATGATTTGTCGCCCCTTTACATAAACAATTTGCTCACGCGAGATGAGCAAAGGAAGCAACAACTTTAACTTGTTGGCAATAACTTTGGATATGATATTGTAGATGACATTGCACAGGGCAATGGGGCGGAATTTGTTAGGCGTGGCTACTTGGTCCTCCTTGGGGATCAGGGTTATGAAAGTGGCATTAAGAGAAGGGAGAAGCCAATGCATCGATCTGGACTCCTCCACTAATTGCGAGATCTCATCTTTGATCAAATCCCATAAATGATGAAAGAAGTTGAAGGTGAAGCCATCAGGTCCTCGAGCTTTACCTTACTTGTTTTGTAGGACAGCTTGTTCAACTTCCAAAAGAGTGATAGGGCAAAGAAGAAGATGATTGTGCTCCTCCGTGATTAGCTTTGGTATATGTTGTAGGATTTTGTTAATTGTTGGTCGCATGTTAGACTAGTCTTCCTGTACCACCGATTTGAGATGAGAGACCAATTCAACTTCTATGGCCTGATTCTCCTCTAGTCTTTCTCCTGTTGAGCTAAGGAGAAAGCTAATATTGTTACACATCCTACGTTGAATGGTAGAGACGTGGAAAAATTTAGTGTTCCGTTCTCCTTCCTTTAACCATCTGATCGGGGATTTTTGTTTCGAGAGAATCTCTTCTTAAGGAATTTAGACTTCTATGATCCATAACATTGTTTACAGAATTTTCGGCGAAATCACATAATTAATCATTTGTTAGCGCGTTTCGAACCAACTAGTGTAGTTCATCGTGAGGACAAGTTGAAGATACAAATCCAATTTAGCATGTTAAATAGTCTAAGCAGAGACTCCAAAGGCTAAAAAGACTAACCACTACTTTTTGACTCAAGGACTCGAGTCAAACTTCCTTCAAATAATTTAATATTAATATTCTTCTTACTATTACCATTATTCTTCATATTTACTATTATATTTATGGAGCTAAGTTAAACTAGGTAAAAAATAAAATAGATCAATGGTTAGTTAATAATCCATTTATTATTTAAATTATTAATTCATTATATATATATATATAGTATATATATATATTATATAAATATATATATATAATAATATATATTAATATATATATATATATATATTATATATAGATATAATATACTAATTCTAATATATTATTTAATGTTTTAGTTTTATTAAAAAATATTTTATATATAAATTATAGATAAAAATATATATCATTCTAATAATTAACTAATAATAAAAAATTCTTTAACTTTTTTAAGGTTAGTTTATGTTCTTCATTGTTAACCGAATTATTATTATTTATTCTAAATATACAGCTTATATATTCTTTACTTAAAAAATAAATAGAATAAAATATAACTAAATAAATAAAATGAATAAAATAATATTGATTAAGTTCTTATTTTGAAATACTTTATTTATTTATTAATTAATCATAAATATATTAATGAATATGTTAAAATAGCAATAGGTTTTTAAAAACCTAGGCTAGTAAAAAGATAAATAAATACCTTACATTTTAAGGATGGTTTAATTTTTAATTTTTAATTTTTAATTATTCGCTTATTAAATAAAATATATATATTATGATTAATATTCCTAGGTTGCTAATAACAGATATATAAATAAAACAATTTTAATGGTAGGTTTACAAATCAAATAAATAATCTTAGAATATAAAAGGAAAATTTATTAGATTATTCATTCCTTGTTTATTATAAAAATAATAGTATGGTATATTATTAATTTATTAATTATTTATAATAATCCTTTTAATTCTGAAGGTATAGAAGGAAAATATTTTTACTTTATTAAAATATTACATGAATAATAAATAATTGTAATAAATACAATTAATGGTTCGAAACCCATTTTATTAAAATCTTATTAATAGCTTATGAATACTAAAAGGTAAATAGAAAGGATTAAATTATACTATTAGGGTGATAGTTAAAAGGGGAACAAATCAAATCGAGAATAAAATCATAAAAATATCTTAACAAACCAAGGGAAACAACCTCTAAGGGAAGGAAACAATAAACACTAAGATCTTACCAAGAAGCGACCGCGGAGGCTAGGAAGACAGGGTTGGGACCCAGCAACTGCTCATCTTCCAGCCATCATCCCTATTAAGATTTTTCGGCCTTTTTCAATCTCCAGGGCCTCTCTAAACTTGCGATGGTGAAATTGAGCAACTTTAGCAATGACTTGAGCCTCTTCAATACATACATGATGCATCGTCTTCTCGGCATGTTCAACGAGGGCTGAGGACTTGGTCCTACCATGCCTCAAGTCAGATGAATGCTCACTAATCCATTGATTGATAGAGCGACTTGTCTCTCCAATATATGGTATCCCACAAGAACAGGGAATGACATAGACGCCCTTCATGTCTTTAGGGTCAATAGGATCTTTCACAGACGTGAGGGAGCTATGGATAGTATTAAGAGGTCTAAAAGTTGCGGGCACATCAAACTTTCTCAGAATCCTCGCATTCCTATCAGTGGCCCCTTGGATATAAGGAAGGTTAACCCCCATGACCCGATCATTAGGATCCCTACGGATTGAAGGCTCCTTCTTAGCCTTGAGGAAGGCCTTTTGACCCACGTGTCTATTGTAACCATTTTTCACAAAGACATCTAGGACATGAGCCTTCTCCATTTCCAAGCTCTCTTCATCAGAGATTCTAAGAGCACGGGTGACAAGTGTGCTTAGAACCCCTAACTTATTAAAATGATTATATATTTTTATCTAATAATTTATATAAGTAATATTTTTAATAACTAAACATTAAATAAAATATTATTAGAATATTAGGTATTGAAAAATATTAATATATATATATATAATGAATTAATAATTTAAATAAATAAATGGATTATTAACTAACCATTGATCTATTTTACTTTTTCACCTAGTTTAACTTAGCTCCATAAATATAATAGTAAATATGAAGAATAATGGTAATAGTAAGAAGAATATTAATATTAAATTATTTGAAGGAAGTTTGACTTGGGTCCTTGAGTCAAAAAGTAGTCGTTAGTCTTTTTAGCCGTTGGAGTCTCTCCTTAGACTATTTAACATGCTAAACTGGATCTATATCTTCAACTTGTCCTCACGATGAACCACACTAGTTGGTTCGAAACACGCCGACAAATGAATCTCTTCTTGTTGCCTTATTTCCTCCAACTGAAAGAGGAAACTTTTGTCTTTGAGGTCACATGCTTCGTTGCGGCCTTCTTGGATGATACGAAGCTGTAGCTCCTCCATTTCCTATTCCAAGAGGCCTTGCTGTTGGAAGATGTTACCAAAGGTAGAATGGTTCCACTCTTTAATGCGGGCTTTGAGATCTTTGAGGTGCTGTTGAAACTGGAACATCTTGGAACCTGGAGGAGGAACGAAAGCCCGCCAAGCGGAGTGAACCATTTCCTTGAAGCTTGGGTGGGAGAGCGAGAAAGCCTTAAATTGGAAGGGTATTTTGATGCGGTCCCTTGGTCTGGTCCATTGTAGAGAAATGGGCCAGTGGTTCAACCTTGAAAAAGGCAAAATTGTGGCTTGGAAATCGCCTCCAATATGTATGGCATTGTGTGGAAGGAGAAATATATCTAGTTTGGATGCTATCCATTGAGCGCCCACTCTCTTGTTTTTCTAGGTGTGATTTCCATTGGCAAAGGGAAGATTGATCAATGAGTTCTGCTAGATGAAGTCTTTGAAATGGGTGTTGTCTGCCTCTAGTTTTGCTCTGCCACCTCTGTTTTCGTCCAAGTTGGTGATCATGTTAAAATCACCCCCCAGGATCCAAAGGAGGTGAGCTCTAGTAGAATTGAGTTGTTCTACCATATTTAACAGAGCGATTTTCATTGCAGCGTCCTCAGGGAAATATGCATTAGACAGATGCCCATGCAGATTGGTCCCATGGATGTGGAAAGAGGTCTGAATTAGATTGTGAGAAACGTGGGCATCATTATTGAAACAGCTTTCGGATCCCAAGCGATGGCTAGACTGCCTGATCCACCAGAGGCATCAACTGCAACGGAGTGACACCCTGGCCAGGTTTTAGAAAGAATGGGGCCAACTGTTTGACTTGTGCATTTAGTTTCCTGTAGGAAAAAGACTTGAGGTTTTTCCATCTGTATCAGATTTTTGATCGTACGGACTTTTAAGGGGGCCGTTTAGACCCCTTATATTCCACGAGGTGAGTTTCATTAAGAACTTCCTTCACGGGGCGGGAAAAACATGGTAAGTTTGGGATACCTAACAGATTCTACAAGCATCTCCCCGAGGAGAATAGTCCGTTGTAGATCAGATTTCCTCCCTCTTTTCTTTGAGTCTTTGAAGAGTTTCTTCTCATCCCATGGGCTTCCCTACTCGATGCCTAGGGATTTTTTATTCTGTTGCACACGGGCAAGAGCCACAGTTAGGTTCTCGATCTGCTTCTCCGAGATCTCGTCAAAGTCCTTTTTTTTCCATGCTTGCTCAAGAGTGAAGATTTCTAGGTCTCGTATATCTACCATTTCATTTTCATCTTCCATGGGGGTGATCTCGTTCTCATTATCCCCAATATTGTCAACCTCCATGTCGCAAGGATGGCCAGAGCTAGATTCAGGCGTCGAGCTAAGCGGGGCCTTGGGGATGGCTTCCGAGAGGGGGGTATCAGAAATAGGGGTGTCAAGGATTTCAAAGTTATTACTGGTAGAGGGAGGAAGCGGGGGTTGAGAGGGGGGTTTGGGGTTCGGAGGAGGGGATTCCTTGTTGTGTCGACGCCGGTTCTGGACTTTACTGAAGCCTTCAGCATCAGGAGTAGAGGAAAAATCTGAGGGCTTACATGGAGGCGGATTAATAGGACAATCACGGAATAAATGTCCATGGGTATGGAATTTCCTACATCTAAAAGGAACATGTTCATATTCTAAGGTTTGCACCCATTCATAATCATCATGAGAGAGACTTACTGAGTATGGGAGAGCTTGCACGAGGTGCATGAAGACGCAGATCTAAGCATAAGAGGTGTACCGTCTCAGCTTTGTTTCCTGTGCAATTTTACTGAATTCGGCAAGACCGTTGCCAATATCCTTTATGGATTCTTCATCCCAATATTCGAGCGACAGGGAGTAGATTCGAATCGAGACAAGCGTCCAACTAAAGTCCTCTTTATTCTGGTTGAATCTTTCGATCGAGTCCCTAAGATAGAGACATGGGGAGTTGAAAAAGTAGGGGCCTTCATCCATGACTCGATTCTTATCTTCGAGGCAGTTAAAAATAGAAGTAAAGAATCCTTTGGGTCGGAGTTGTAGTGTTACCTGCCCTTTTGGCTTCCATTTGGCCCTAATGCATCCATGTAGGGCTCTTTCAGTTGGCCAAAAGCCGATGAATTTTCCAATCAGCTCATGGTCTCTCATGTACTAGATCTCACCATTGATCCTGTGGCTCCGTAGCTCGATCTTGGGACATTTCGTTGCTATTGGTCTGCATGTAGCAAAGGTGGCTTTGGGTGCCTCTGTAGTGCCTTGCGCTTCGGTTGTTTTGTTCTCTCGATTGTTCGGCTTATCACTAGGTGGAGTCTTCTATGTATTATTGTCCTACAGTTTTTGGCCTATTGGAGAGCCGTGTGCATTACCTTGAATAGGTTGGTTTGTGTCATCTAACATCTTTTTGGACATCTCAGCATTGATGTTGGGGGAGGAATTGAGAGCCTCCCCCTCAGACGCTGCCATTGAAAGGGATCAGCAGATGTAATGACGCGGATGCAGAATGAGTCACCCATTGTTGCGAGAGCAGTTTGTAGTGCGGCGTCATAACAGGGAGGCTAAAAACTCTAGCCCGAAAGTTGCAGAGCTAGCGAGCTACAATTGCTTTCGGGTTTACAATTATTATTAAAAATAATAATATTAATTAATAAAATGAGTAATATCAATTAATAAAAATAATTCATATGAATTTATTATTATTAATAATTAATAATGATATTAAATTTAATTATTAATAATTTTAATTTTAATATT
>APFE031432120.1:0-26958 GCA_000404065.3 Pinus taeda | reverse complement strand
TTTTCTTCCTCTAGACTCTGCACTCAAAGCATTTCCCGATGTCTCACCGGAGCTTTTCCATCGCATTTCCTCGCTAAGGATAGCACCGACAACATCATCAAACTTTAAAGTACTAGATCCAGAAATGGAGTTGCTAATGGCCATTACCAAACCATTCCAACTTTCTGGTAATGAGCACAAGAATAACAGAGCTCTAACTTCATCATCAAAGTTTACCCCTACAGAACATAACTGACTTGTAACAGTATTAAAATCATTTAAATGATCTGCAACAGATCCACCTTCCGACATCTTCATATTAAATACCTGTTTCATAAGAAATACCTTGTTTGAGGCCGAGGGTTTTTCATATAGTTTCTCCAATCCCTTAATCAAACCCTGTGTCGTTGTTTCCTTCGAAATGTTGAAGGCGACCGACGCTGCCAGGCACAACCGTATTGTTCCGAGTGCCTTTCTATCGATAAGGTTCCATTCTTCATCATCCATATCCTTCGGCTTCTTTGATTTTCCACCCAATGGTAGTTATAGATCTTTCTGATACAGATAATCTTCCATCTGCATCTTCCACAGCGAGAAGTTTTGGCCATTAAATTTCTCGACCCTAAACTTACCATTTTCCGCCATTGCTCCCACTCGAACTAGGAACCCTTCTTTCCTGCGAGTTTATCAGCCAAATAGACCTTCGGCTCTGATACCAGTTGTTAGAATCTTATATATTACGGAGCAATGGAACACATAAAATATTGCAGAAATATAAACACAGAAAAAAATGCACAAAACAAGAGAGACACAGATATACGTGGTTCAGCCAGTTTGGGCTACGTCCACCCCGAACAGCCAGTCCTTCCTTTCTATTATCCAGCAAAATGAAGAGACACAACCTACAACAAATCCGCTGCAATATCCTCTGTCTTCTCTCACAGTCTCACCTCTCTGTTTCTCGCTCACGCAGAACACATCTATCTCACAGCCTCAAATACAATGCCCTCATACAAAGAGAGGGGTTGCCTTCTAGGGAAAAAAACCCTAAACTAAACATAAGTTCTACCGTCAGATCATCTCACTAATGAACGGCCCAGATTGACTAGAAATTACTATACTTTTAAAAGGAAAATTTACATCTATTTTTAGCTTCGGAGGCGCTGCCCCTGAGTCCCCGCCGAGGGACCGCTGGCCACCGGACCCCCCAGCTGGGGGGGATCGGCCCCCCCGGACCCCCGCGGGGGAGACAACTCCCCCCTGCACCCCCCCGCGTGGAGGGGTGTACAAAACTTCCTGGGGTATACATTCGGCTGAATCAAAGACCTTTGAGAAATCATGCTTCACACACAACATTAAAGGATAACCTCGTATTGGCACAGAATAGAATGAAACAACATGTAGATCAACATTGTAGCGAAAGAAGTTTTGATGTAGGTGGTTGGGTATTCCTATGGCTACAACCATATAAGCAAATGTCCATCAAGCAAGATAAGAAGGATAATAAATTATCACCAAAGTATTATCGTCCATACAAGGTGTTGCAGAAGATTGGTACTATAGCATACAAATTGGAGCTTCCTGCAGCTTCTCGATTGCACCCAGTCTTCAATGTTTCATGTTTAAAGAAGGTTATAGGTGACAAGCTCCCAGTTCAGACAATATTGCCAGAACTTGATGAGGAAGGAAAAATTACATTGGAACCGGAAGCAGTCATAGAAAAAAGAACTCGACAGCTACGAAATCGATCAATTTCAGAGTATCTTATCAAGTGGAAGAACTTATCCGCTAAAGATTCCACATGGGAGGATGCGAATTTTATACAGAAGTATCCATAACTACTCAAGTGTTGAGGAAAAAACTTTTTTGAAGGAGAGGGGCATGTTGGGTCCTTATAATACTAGTGATTACCCCATTACTATTGTAATTGTGTACCCTTATTAATATTGTTGTGCCCCTATTATCCCCATATTGTTATTACTGTGCCCCATAGAATCCCTCTATTGTTATTTTTGTGGCTTTATACTATTATTGTTAGGTCGGATGGGTTATATTGTGACTCCTTAGAATCCTATAAATAGAAAGGAGGTTTTTTCATTTGTATCATCGAAGAATTGCTCATTTATGTAATGTAAAGGAGGTTCTCCCCTCGAAGAGGCTAAATTTTAAGGCATTGATCTATCTTTTCTATCTTGTTCTTGAGTTGGTTTCATAACAGTCTTTCCCCTTTTCACCGACATGTTTGGTTGTTATGTCATTCTCGCGAACCATTCTGGTGATCATGAAGGTTGGTATTTCTGTATACAAGTCATCCTAACCATGTGAACACCTATTACACTCATACACAAAGTTGTAAGGACTGTTGTGCAAGTTTTGTCATGATCGTCTAAGGGTTTATCCCAAGTGTCACACTTGTTGTTGTCAGCACTAGATGGTCCCACAGAGGGTCATTCTTTGCTATTTTTTTTCGATGGTCAGTGTTGTCATGTTGCTGAAGTATGCTAAGTATATGATCACAATGTTGAGTCCTCACAAATACACTTGCTCCCGCACTTAGGCATTTTCCTGAAAATCCTTCCAACAGGACAACCCCCCTTTCACTAGACCATGACTGAGCTGCATTGCACAGTCTCATCCCCTAGTGGTCTTGCTCTGCTTTTTGGAACTGCACAATGCTAGAGGTTGTCCTTCGAGTTAGTTGCACTATGCAATCCTAGAGGTGAGTAGTTTGTCTTCCTCCCCAGAACTACACAAAAACTGCCTCAAAGCCCGACCTGAACTATGCACTTCACAAGATGAGTTATCAAGCCTCCTTCCCGCTTGTTGGAACCCCACATCTCGCAAAATACATGAGCATACACTTCTCCTAGAAAATGCGTAGAGTAGTCCTCCTAGTGACCTTCCTCAAGCAGGACTTGCTGCTTTCAAAAACTGTGCAGAACTGTCTTCTGGTCCCCCCATTATTTGACATTGTCTTCCCTCTAGAAACCACAAAGTGGTGTCCCTTAGGGTCCCACCTTGCAAGCTGCCACTGGTGTCCTCAAGTGTGCAATCCTTCCTCCTAGTGGCCTTTGCACAATTTACTTGACAGTGAAGACTGTGCCCTGGAATTCCCAGCCAACCCTAAGTTGCACTCTACATAGTCTCAGTAACCATTCCACTACCATGTAACCTAGAACTGTGCATTGCGGAGTCGTTGGGCCCTCTTCCTAGCCTATCATCTGTCCCAGGCCTAGAACATGGAAAACAATGAACACATCTTAGAATAGGAGATTTTGGATTTGATGTCTTCACATCATGAGTGAATTGAAGGAACAGGTACACTTATGGATCATGGCGAGACGACGAATGGGATGATGAAGGAGCACACATGCTAGAAGAATTCCTTGCAGATCGTGGTACAAGGGAAGCACATCCAAGAGTAAGCGAAGGGAACACATCCATACAATTGTCTTACAAGATCAAGACCATTAATGACCTCGTGGCATCAAGCCATGTAGAGGAGAAGACAAGGTGTACCCAAAAGTACATCCATCACTTAGTAGCACAAAAACATTACATGGACACCATAGCCAGTCAGTACATGTTAGTAGTGTCATGTCAAGTTGTGTCATTAGTTGTCATGGCCACATCACTACTATCGGCTATATCCGTTGTAACTAAATGTAATGTAAAGTGGATGTCCAATGGACACACACATGAAGATGAAGAGTCATGTCAGTTGAAAATTCATATGAAGTTGAATGGTCATGATGGTAGCCCAAGAGTCACAAGGGTCAAGAATCACCCTTAGCTATATATACCCATCCCATAGTATGATCAAGGACTTTTCACCTTAGCTCCTCCCACATAGTCTTCAGAGTAGATAGTCAGTTCTTTGAGGAGCGAGGAGTGGCTCCAACATCCCACTACTGGGACTAGTGATGTATGGCGTACATATGTGTCTTGGGACGTTTCCTTAATTCATAAGCATGTTAAAGCCAACATGTTTTGTAGAGAAACCTCTACACTGGTATAATATATCTCGCTGCCTCATAGACTCACTCAAGCCAATACTTAGCTAATTTCTCATCCTACCAAGCTCCTATTTCATTTTGTTGTTTGATGAAGAATTAACACGCTATTAATTAGGGAAATTACTCATTGAGAATTGCACAATTCCTTTAGGCCCTTCTTTGACTGCATTCATAACATGTACGACTTGGAAAATTCTACAATTGATAGTACACTACCCTTGAACTCCAATCTCAACTGGGTAACTCAAATTCTATGCATGCATGACTTAAGTTAGAATGATTGATTAGTTAACTAGATGATTACTCAGTGTGAAAAAAGTTACACACCCTTGACTGAACCTCCACTAATTCTACTAATAGTGAGAACTAGTTACACTAACAATAACTCAAATTAACTAAAATAGATTGCTACAAATTAGAAATCAATCATGTAGAACTGAACTTAAGTGCCTTCAACTCGAATTAACTGAGTTAACTGAGTGACAAGGGCCATGTGACCTTAGTTAACTGCCTCCAATTATTCTGTTGAAATTGAAATTCGAATTTCTCCTAATTGAATACGGGAAAAATTAAATTATGATTTTCTTGCTGCATTTTCTATAAGACCTATGAGACTTGCAATAGAAAAGACATACATCAACAACAAAAATCATTCAAAAGGTAATATTCCTAATTAAAATGATTTTCTAGAATTATATGTATACATTACTAAAAGCCATTTATTTATTAATATCAATTTTGTTTTATTTAATTTTCATATATCAATATTAAAATAGTTTATTACTTTTTTCAGGAAGATTATGAAATCCCAAAGGATCAATGAGTTGAGATGTGAAACATGCTATTAAGAATGTCCAAAAAAGTGTTCACGGATATGGTCAAAGAGATTGACATAATTGCATCACAAGAGAAGCCATCTCAACAACATCGTGCTTCAAATTAATGTAATCATGATTGGCTTTGTATATATAAAACAATAATTTAGAAATAAATATTAATTTTCAACTATTTTCTTTGAAAAATGAAAATAAAATGGAACTCATTCAGCACATAAAACAGGACGAGAAGGAATAAATGGGTTAATATCAAAGTTTGCGAGTAATTGTTAATATTTTCTTATAACAACTCAAGGTTTCATTTTTGGATATTTTAAGTTGTTTTACAACAACCATCCTTGAATGTCTTCAATTACATGCTAACATACAAAGAAGAGTCATTGGAAGAAACTGACATTGGGTTAAATATGGGTTGTGAGTATACGTTGGCATATCAAAAATTAATTGTGGAATTTGTAAGTATCTATGTTGTTTCACTTCTTTGAGTTTATAAATAATAGAACAAAAAAATCATTTATATTAAATCTATGATTTATAATGGGGTATAAAACATGTAGGAAACAAAGTACGGAACTATGTCAGCAGAAGACTTGTTGCAACAAGGCATGAGACTTGGTTTTGAAACCATGTGTATAGTTCATGAGTCACTTCTTGTTATGGAACATTGTTATTCGATTTACATTGATGTATATCATTTATTTAAATTTCACTATTCTCACGAATGCAGATACACTCGCTATACTTTATTTTTATGTTTGCAGATCGGACAAGATGAAGAAGATGAAAACAGTTGATGTAATCAACAAAATATTTGTCCAAATAACCCATGTCATGGAAGTAGCTCAAGCATTGGTAGAAGTTCCAACAAAGAATGATGATCTATTTCGATATCAATGCAACATGTTGTATTTTTTGAAAGAATTATCTCTGAAAATTAGACATTTTTTTTAATGTAATGGACATAATGTCCCAATTGAAAGACAATGGGTTACCAATAAAAATCCCATTTTGTATGACAAAGAGTATCTTATTGATTTATAATAAGATACATTTTAATTTATTCCATTGTGTTATCCAATGTCGTGAAATGTTATACCACTAATTAAATATATGGATAATTAAATTATAATGAAGCAATACGAAATCTGATAATATAACCAATTCATCCAAACATCATATATAAATTCACTAATCCAATTTTAATTTATATGAATATTGTTATAAGATATATGTTGTTTTTTTGATGAATAATAGATTTTAAAAATCACAATAATTGCATTGTCATAGGTCGATGTTTCCAAAAAAGAGAAAATCTCAGACAAAAAATTGGTGCATCCATGACATAAACGCACACTAGTGCATTACGTTATATAAAAGGATTGTTACAACATATTTTTTTCATGATCAGTGCCTTTTCGGAAAATGATAACACAAAGGCATTTAATTCTTCAAGTGCCGGTATTATTTCCAATTAACACCTTGGTGCATTATAATTCTTAAAGCATGAGTTCTTTCATAGAACTAACAATGTGGTGCTACAAAATTGTATTTCCAGCCTCGATGCATTATTAAAATTAACAACATCGATTATTTTATATCTCTAGCACATTGGTCCATTTATACAAATCATATGCATCGGCGTTGCGAGTTTAAATAAAAGTACTCCGTCTACAATATTTTTTTGCCTGCTTCAATGTCCTTCCTGAAAAGAACACCCCGGAGCGTTTTTTGATATGTATGCACTGGAGTAGTCTACATTTCAAGCACTATTGTTCTTTTCATTCGATGCTTAGGTGCTTTTAGTTATGTATGCAGTCATGATGCTTTTATACATGTAGCACTCCAGTGCTATTTTTCCATGAAGTGCAATGCTAAAAAAACATCAGTTAAAACCTCCAATTACCTAGATTTTTCAATTGTGATGAAGTTTCATTATAATGTTCGCTAAAATATCCACTACCGCACACATATGTTTTAGCAGATTTTTGTTTTACATTTTTTTCCAACTGTATACCACCAAAAACCTCCGTAGAAGATATTTTCCTTGTAGTGGAGGTTAATAGAGACGAAGAGTGAGAGATAGAGAGAGTGATGGAGGGGAGATGGAGGGGAGATGGAGGGAAGAATAATAAGGAGGATGGAGTGATGGATATTAAGATAGAAGGAGAGAGGTACATACAAAGCTAGAGGATATATATATAGAGAGAGAAAGAGCCCCCTCTATCTCCAACCACTCTCCCTCTCTCTCAATCACATGCTCAATCACTATCTTCCTCTCTCTATCTCTATCCTTCTAGCTTTATCCCCTCTGCCCTCTCCCTTCTCTGTCTCTCTAATTCCTCCCTCCTCTCCTCTATCTAGCATTTTCTTTCCCCTTTAATATCTCTCTCTCTCACTCTCAAACACACCCACCTACCCACACACACACACACACACATCTCTATAGTTGTCCCCCCTTGAATCCCTATCTCCCATCTCTCTCAGTCTCTTTTTCCTACTACCTCTTTTTCTCTTCTCGACCTCACTCCCCCTCCCTCTCCCTTTCTTTATTTCTGCATTCCTCTCTCCCTCCCTTAGTTCCTCCATCACAAAAAACCCCAAAAGTTCTATCTCTCTCCCCATCCCTCCTTCCCTCTCTCTCTAAACATTCCTCCACCTCTCTCTTTAGGTGATCGTGGAAAACATTAAGGTTGCAGTATATTTATAGAATAGTGGTGAAAGATTGAGATGATCGAAAAGAAATTTGTAACTTACAACCTGAAGATTAAAGGAATTTCTCCCTACCCTATTCTCTTCATTGAAGCTAGCCTCTCACCCATTGAAATCATGGCTATGTTTAGGTATTTTATGTACAAGAAGAAGTTGTACAACATGGAAGCCAAGAGGAGATAAAGGAGGAGATCATCATAGAGAATACGGCTGACATCAAAAACAATATCACTTCCAAATTTGAGAATAAGCCGTGGGATAATAAGGACTTATATGGAAAAAAGAAGCTAATATATTATGAGGAGGCTATCAACCTCACCCTTTCTAAGCAAAATTATCTTTTTATCTTGACCAATGCTAAGAAGAAAATGAACATTGCAAAGATAAAAACTAATTCTCATGAGCTTCGAAGTGACACCAAGCGTTGGTCTATTCTCAAAACACTTTGGAACAAAAGAATTTTCCCTCATTGTGATACTAAGAGGGTTGATGATGAAAAACACTTTCACTTGGATTTGGTGTCCCTTACTCACATTTGTTCTCCTTTTGAAAGAATTTGTCACACTACCAACCTTCTTGACTTGTTAAGTTAGCAAAACTACAATGATCTAAGAATTCTTATCTCCCTTGTTTTTTTATCATAGAAATAAACTATTAAAGAGCCCCAATTAATCACTTACTTTCTTAAGATATGATAAACCATATTAATCACTATTTATGAATATTAACCATCATCATCAATAATACACTATCAAATACAAATACATTTTAAATATACATAGTTAACGTGAAGTGATTCTTCTAATTTTATTTTAGTTCATCATAATATCATATCAAACAGGCAGAATGAAACAACAGGCAGATCAACATCGTAGCGAAAGAAGTTTTGATGTAGGTGATTGGGTATTCCTACGACTACAACCATATAAGCAAATGTCCCTCAAGAAAGATAAGAAGGATAATAAATTATCACAAAGTATTATGGTCCATACAAGGTGTTGTAAAAGATTGGTACTATGGCATACAAATTGGAGCTTCCTGCAGCTTCTCGATGTCACCCAGTTTTCCATGTTTCATGTTTAAAGAATGTTATAGGTGACAAGCTCCCATTTCAAAAAATATTGCCAAAACTTGATGAGGAAGGACAAATTACATTGGAACCAGAAGCAGTCATAGAAACAAGAACTCGATAGCTACGAAATCGATCAATTTCAGAGTATCTTATCAAGTGGAAGAACTTATCCGCTAAAGATTCCACATGGGAGGATGCGAATTTTATACAGAAGTATCAAGAACTACTCACGCGTTGAGGACAACACTTTTTTGAAGGAGAGGGGCATGTTGGGTCCCTACAATACTAGTGGTTACCCCATTACCAATGTAATTGTACCCCTTATTGTTGTCTCTCTGTTATCCCCATATTGTTATTACTGTGCCCCATAGAATCCCTCTATTGTTATTTTTGTGGCTTTATATTATTATTGTTAGGTCGGCTGGGTTATATTATGACTCCTTAGACTACTATATATAGAAAGGAGTTTTTTTCATTTGTATGATCGAAGAATTGTTCATTTATGTAATGTAAAGGCAGTTGTCGCCTTGAAGAGGCTGAATTTTAAGGCATTGATCTGTATTTTTTATCTTTTTCTTGAGCTGGTTTCATATCAGTCTTTCCCCCTTTCACCTGTTGGATCAATTGTCTTCTTTCGACATGTTTGGTTGTTATGTCATTCCTGCGAACCATTCTGGTGACCATGAAGGTTGGTACTTGTGTATACAAGTCATCCTAACCATGTGAACACCTATTACACTCATACACAAAGTTTTAAGGATTCTTGTGCAAGTTTTGTCATGGTCGTCTAAGGGTTTATCCCAAGTGTGACACTTGTTGTTGTCAGCACTAGATGGTCCCACAGAGGGTCATTCTTTGCTATTTTTTCTCGATGGTCAGTGTTTTCATGTTGCCGAAGTATTCTAAGTATATGATCACAATGTTGAATCCTCACAAATACACTTGCTACTGCACTTAGCCATTTTCCTGAAAATCCTTCCAACAGGACAATCCCCCTTTCACTAGACCATGACTGAGTTGCATTACACAGTCTCATCCCCCAGTGGTGTTGCTCTGCTTTCTGGAACTGCACAATGCTAGAGTTTGTCCTCCGGGTTAGTTGCACTATGAAATCCTAGAGGTGAGTAGTTTGTGTTCCTCCCCAAAACTACACAAAAATTGCCTCAAATCCCGACCTGAACTATGCACTTCACAGGATCAGTTATCAAGCCTCCTTCCCGCTTGTTGGAACCCGACATCCCACAAAATACATGAGCATACACTTCTCCCAGAAAATGCGTAAAGTAGTCCTCCCAGTGACCTCCCTCAAGCAGGACTCGCTACTTTCAAAAACTGCGCAGAACTGTCTTCTGGTCCCCCTATTATTTGATGTTGTCTTCCATTTAGAAACCACGAAGTGGTGTCCCATAGGGTCCCACCTTGAAAGCTGCCACTGGTGTCCTCAAGTGTGCAATCCTTCCTCCTAACGGTCTTTGCACAGTTTACTTGACAGTGAAGACTATGCCCCGGAATTCCCAGCCAACCCTGATTTGCACTCTACGCAGTCTCAATAACCATTCCACTACCATGTCACCTAGAAATATGCATTGCGGAGTGTTTAGGCCCTCTTCCTAGCTTATCATCTCTCCCAGGCCCAGAACATGAAAAATAATGAACACATCTTAGAATAGGAGATTTTGGATTTGATGTCTTCACATCATGAGTGAATTGGAGGAATAGGTATACTAATGGATCATGGCAAGATGATGAATAAGATGATGAAGGAGCACACATGCTAGAAGAATTCCTTGCAGATCGAGGTACAAGGGAAGCACATCCAAGAGCAAGCGAAGGGAACACATCCATACAATTGTCTTGCAAGATCAAGACCATTAATGACCTCATGGCATCAAGCCATGCAGAGGAGAAGACAAGGCGCATCCAAGAGTACATCCATCACTTAGTAGCACAATAGCATTACATGGACACCATAGCCAGTCAGTACATGTTAGTAGTGTCATGTCAAGTTGTGTGATGAGTTGTCATGGCCACATCACTACTATCAGCTATATCTGTTGTAACTAAATGTAATGTAAAGTGGATGTCTAATGGACACACACATGAAGATGAAGAGTCATGTTAGTTGAAAATTCATATGAAGTTGAATGGTCATGATGGTAGCCCAAGAGTCACAAGGGTCAAGAATCACCCTTAGCTATATATACCCATCCCATAGTATGATCAAGGACTTTTCACCTTAGCTCCTACCACATAGTCTTGAGAGTAGATAGTCAGTTCTTTGAGGAGCAAGGAGTGGCTTCAACATCCCACTACTGGGACTAGTGATGTATGGTGTACATATCTGTCTTGGGACTTTTCATTAATTCATAAGCATGTTAAAGCCAACATGTTTTGTAGAGCAACACCTGCACTTGTATAATATATCTCACTGCCTCACAGACTCACTCAAGCCAATACTTAGCTAATTTCTCATCCTACCAAGCTCCTATTTCATTTTGTTGTTTGATGAAGAATTAACACGCTATTAATTAGGGAAATTACTCATTGAGAATTGCACAATTCCTTTAGGCCCTTCTTTGACTGCATTCATAACATGTACAACTTGGAAAATTCTACAATTGATAGTACACTACCCTTGAACTCCAATCTCAACTGGGTAACTCGAATTCTATGCATGCATGACTTAATTTAGGTTGATTGATTAGTTAACTAGATGATTACTTAGTCTGAAAAAAGTTACACACCCTTGACTGAACCTCCACTAATTCTACTAACAGTGAGAACTAGCTACACTGACAATAACTCAAATTAACTAAAATATATTTCTACAAATTAGAAATCAATCATGTAGAACTGAACTCAAGTGCCTCCGACTCAAATTAACTGAGTTAACTGAGTGACAACAGCCATGTCACCTCAGTTAACTGCCTCCAATTATTCTGTTGAAATTGAAATTGAAATTTCTCCTAATTGAATGAGGGAAAAATTAAATTATGATTTTCTTGCTACATTTTCTATAAGACCTATGAGACTTGCAATAGAAAAGACATACATCAACAACAAAAATCATTCAAAAGGTAATATTCCGAATTAAAATGATTTTCTAGAATTATATGTATATATTACTAAAAACCATTTATTTATTAATATTAATTTTATCTTATTTAATTTTCATATATCAATATTAAAATAGTTTATTACTTTTTTCAGGAAGATTATGAAATCCCAAAGGATCAATGAGTTGAGATGCGAAACATGCTATTAAGAATGTCCAAAAAAGTGTTCAAGGATATGGTTAAAGAGATTGACATAATTGCATCACAAGAGAAGCCATCTCAATAACATCGTGCTTCAAATGAATGTAATCATGATTGGCTTTGTATATATAAAAAAATAATTGAGAAATAAATATTAATTTTCAAATATTTTCTTTGAAAAAAGGAAATAAAATGGAACTCATTCAGCACATAAAATAGGACGAGAAGGAATAAAAGGGTTGATATCAAAGTTGTGAGTAATTGTTAATATTTTCTTATAACAACTCAAGGTTTCATTTTTGGATATTTTAAGTTGTTTTACAACAACCATCCTTGAATGTCTTCAAATACGTGCTAACATACAAAGAAGAGTCATTGGAAGAAATTGACATTGGGTTAAATATGGGTTGTGAGTATAAGTTGGCATATCGAAAATTAATTGTGGAATTTGTAAGTATCTATGTTGTTTCACTTCTTTGAGTTTATAAATAACAGAACAAAAACATCATTTATATTAAATCTATGATTTATAATGGGGTATAAAACATGTAGGAAACAAAGTACGGAACTATGTCAGCAGAAGACTTGTTGCAACAAGGCATGAGACTTGGTTTTGAAACCATGTGTAGAGTTCATGAGTCACTTCTTGTTATGGAACATTGTTATTCGATTTACATTGATGTATATCATTTATTTAAATTTCACTATTCTCACGAATGTAGATACACTCACTATACTTTATTTTTATGTTTGCAGATGGGACAAGATGAAGAAGATGAAAACAATTGATGTAATCAACAAAACATTTTTCCAAATAACCCAAGTCATGGAAGTAGCTCAAGCATTGGTAGAAGTTCCAGCAAAGAATGATGATCTATTTGGATATCAATGCAACATGTTGTATTTTTTGAAAGAATTATCGATGAAAATTAGACATTTTTTTTAATGTAATGGACATAATGTCCCAATTGAAAGACAATGGGTTACCAATAAAAATCACATTTTGTATGACAAAGAGTATCTTATTGATTTATAATAAGATACATTTTAATTTATTCCATTGTGTTATCCAATGTCGTGAAATGTTACACCACTAATTAAATATATGGATAATTAAATTATAATGAAGCAATGCGAAATCTGATAATATAACCAATTCATCCAAATATCATATATAAATTCACTAATCAAATTTTAATTTATATGAATATTGTTATAAGATATATGTTGTTTTTTTGCTGAATAATAGATTTTAAAAATCACAATAATTGCACTGTCATAGGTCGATGTTTCCAAAATAGAGAAAATCTCAAACAGAAAACTGGTGCATCCATGACATAAACACACACTAGTGCATTACATTATATAAAAGCATTGTTACAACATCTTTTTGCATGATCAATGCCTTTTCGGAAAATGATAACACAAAGGCATTTAATTCTTCAAGTGCCGGTATTATTTCCAATTAACACCTTGGTGCATTGTAATTCTTAAAGCATGAGTTCTTTCATAGAACTAACAATGTGGTGCTACAAAATTGTATTTCCAGCCCCGATGCATTATTAAAATTAACAACATCGATTATTTTATATCTCTAGCACATTGGTCCATTTATACAAATCATATGCATCGGCATTGCGAGTTTAAATAAAAGTACTCGGTCTGCAATATTTTTTTGCCTGCTCCAATGTCCTTCCTGAAAAGAACACCCCAGAGCGTTTTTTGATATGTATGCACTGGGGTAGTCTACATTTCAAGCAATATTGTTCTTTTCATTCGATGCTTAGGTGCTTTTAGTTATGTATGCAGTGTTGATGCTTTTATACATGTAGCACTCCAGTGTTGTTTTTCCATGAAGTGCAATGCTAAAAAAACATCAGTTAAAACCTCTAGTTGCCTAGATTTTTTAGTTGTGATGAAGTTTCATTATAATGTTCGCTAAAATATCCACTACCGCACACATATGTTCTAGCAAATTTTTGTTTTACATTTTTTTCTAACTATATACCACCAAAAACCTCCGTAGAAGATATTTTCCTTGTAGTGGAGGTTAATAGAGAGGAAGAGTGAGAGATAGAGAGAGTGATGGAGGGGAGATGGAGGGAAGAATAATAAAGGAGGATGGAGTGATGGATATTGAGATAGAAGGAGAGAGGTACATACAAAGCTAGAGGATATATATATAAAGAGAGAAAGAGATCCCTCTATCTCCAACCACTCTCCCTCTCTCTCAATCACATGCTCAATCACTCTCTTCCTCTCTCTATCTCTATCCTTCTAGCTTTATCCCCTCTGCCCTCTCCCTTCTCTGTCTCTCTAATTCCTCCCTCCTCTCCTCTATCTAGCATTTTCTTTCCCCTTTAATCTCTCTCTCTCTCTCACTCTCACACACACCCACCTACCCACACACACACACACACATCTCTATAGTTGTTCCCCCTTGAATCCCTATCTCCCATCTCTCTCAGTCTCTTTTTCCCACTACCTCTTTTTCTCTTCCCCACCTCACTCCCCCTCCCTCTCCCTTTCTTTATTTCTGCATTCCTCTCTCCCTCCCTTAGCTCCTCCATTACAAAAAACCCCCAAAGTTTTATCTCTCTCCCCGTCCCTCCTTCCCTCCCTCTCTAAACATTCCTCTACCTCTCTCTTTAGGTGATCGTGGAAAACATTGAGGTTGCAGTATATTTATAGAATAGTGGTGAAAGATTGAGATGATCGAAAAGAAATTTATAACTTACAACCTCAAGATTAAAGGAATTTCTCGCTACCCTATTCTCTTCATTGAAGCTAGCCTCTCACCCATTGAAATCATGGCTATGTTTAGGTATTTTATGTACAAGAAGAAGTTGTACAACATGGAAGCCAAGAGGAGATAAAGGAGGAGATCATCATAGAGAATAAGGATGACATCAAAAACACTATCACTTCCAAATTTGAGAATAAGTCGTGGGATTATAAGGAATTATATGGAAAAAAGAAGCTAATATATTATGAGGAGCCTATCAACCTCACCCTTTCTAAGAAAAATTATCTTTTTATCTTGACCAATGCTAAGAAGAAAATGAACATTGCTAAGATAAAAACTAATTCTCATGAGCTTCGAAGTGACACCAAGCGTTGGTCTATTCTCAAAACACTTTGGAACAAAAGAACTTGCCCTCATTTTGATACTAAGAGAGTTGATGATGAAAAACACTTTCACTTGGATTTGGTTTGGAACAAAAGAATTTTCCCTCATTATGATACTAAGAGAGTTGATGATGAAAAACACTTTCACTTGGATTTGGTGTCCCTTACTCACATTTGTTCTCCTTTTCAAAACATTTGTCACACTACCAACCTTCTTGACTTGTTAAGTTAGCAAAACTACAATGATCTAAGAATGCTTATCTCCCTTGTTTTTTTATAATAGAAATAAACTATTAAAGAGCCCCAATTAATCACTTACTTTCTTAAGATATGATAAACCATATTAATCACTATTTATGAATAGTAACCATGATCATCAATAATACACTATCAAATACAAATACATTTTAAATATACATACTTTTTTCTCTAAATTAAAGAGAAGCACTTTTAACCGTTCTGACTATTATCCTTTTACCGAAAATCTATCCTGATGGCCAACGAGTCTATATGTATATTATATGTTTGATTTCACTATATATTTTTACATTCTTCAAAAATTGTTCTTCTTTTTGGCGTAATCATTAACAAATTGTAAATTTGTCTTATTAAAGAAGGGCGACATTTATATATATACTATTTAAGCTATAAAAAATACTTAATCTCTTAAGTTATAAAAAAATAATTAATCTCTCAATCTAATGGATCAATAATCTCACATGTATATATTTTCAATTTAAATTAATAAAAGTTACCAACATTACTATTAGGTGTAAATAAATTTTCATAATAACGTTATATACTTTTGCAATAATGAATCTAGAATTATATAGTATATTTATATATATATATATATATATATATATTATTTTAATGTAATTATTTATTATATAAATAGTATTTTTTGGAAGGAAAAATAATTTTAATTTTATTTTAATTTACAATTCTTTTTATAAATGTTAATGGTGTTTATTAAAAGGAATCTTTTGACTTATGTGATTAAGAAAAAATAAAAATATAGAAGCAAACATCAGAAATTAAGTGTTGTAGTAATTATTTTTCTCTTTTTTTCCTTTGAACTTTTTATCACCCCCTTATTCTGGGTCGAATCATTGCCAATTTGGTTACAGTTGTCTCTCGTGGGGGTTCTTTGTCTTAATCAAAAATTTTCAAAGCATGAACTCTCTTTGTACCCACCATCACATCCTCTTTTTTATGCCACATTTTTAGTTGATGTGATTCATAGATCACTTTTGATTCTATACCATTCTATTTGTGTGTTGTATTTCCAACATGTTTATGAGTACTCTCTTCTTCTTGGTTCAATGGGTTCACTGTGATTTCCCCTTCTTCCTCCTCTGAGATGAAGGGTTCAAAATGTTGTCATCCTTTTGTTTTGCGTTCCTACCCATTTTTCTTTTTTGGATTCTTTTTTGCTTGGGGGCATGTGTCATACAAATGTCATGTTTAGTAGCTTGAGAAATATCTAAATGTCATATTTTCATAATCCAGAAGATGGATCCACTAGAAGGTTTTATGTTTCATGGAAATGCACTCAGAGTTTTACTTAGATCCACTTCCACACAGATTATGGCGAAAGTAAATAAACATTTCTCCATTCTTTTAGAGTCCATCTTTCTAAATGACCCTAATGTGTTTCCAATATCCTCAAGAATCTTTTGATGCCAAAAGGGAAGGGGAAGATTTGATAACCTTCTCAATATCGCATTGTTGAGACCACTATTTTTATGGAATCAAAATTTGGGAACCAATGGTTGATGAAAAGTCGTGCACTTCGCCAAAACCAAGGCCATTGTTTCAAAAATCTCTCCAAGTCATCCTGGATATTGAACTAAACAATGAAAAAACCTTCTGAGAATAGCTATATGTCATAATGCCTGATCCAGGTTGAAAAGACCCATTGGTTCAAAACATCAGACTTGGGCCAAAACCTATTGGATCTACAATTCACTACTTTGAATTGAAGAATAGAAAAAAATTTATTTACTTCTATTAGGTTTACCTCCATGGTGGGCACTTGTTTTTGTTGCTATAAAATGTATGGTCTAGGAGAGTATTCTGGTAGATCTGATTGAATAGAATCCTTACCTCATGTTGTATCCTTGTAGGAGACTGAACCTCCTAGGTTCTTGGATCTCAAAGAACTCCCTTGTAGCCTGAAATTCATGGCAATGGTGGAACTTCTTGAAATGTTGTAATTTGTAACTGAAATAGATTTTGAAGTTGCTTCCCTTCACGAAGAAGACTTTATGTGTCTGTGATTCTGATGTGGTGGATGATCCGCAGAGGAACGTCAAGGCTGGTGAATGGAGAAATGAGAGCTCTGGGATGAGCACATTCATGTCTCAAGGAAAGGGAAAGAATATGAATTATAATGTTTCTTTCTGTGCCCTTTGCCGGAATCCCAAGAAACGCAAAAATAATTGTCAAATGGAGGAACCGTACATGGCGTGAAGCGGACAACATCAACAATAGCAGCAACACAAGTTTGTTGTTGCGAAGAAGACAAATTCCATATTCTTGGTGAAGAAATCCAAAGCTTGCACTGAATGTGGGAAGGATTTCTCATCCTAGAAGGCCTTGTTTGGGCACATGAGATTACATCCGGAGCGGGAGTAGAGGGGCATCCTGCCACGACAAGGCATTTTCCAAGAAAGAGAGACCTTGATGATGATGTCGAATGGATTATCCTCCTTTTTTCCATGGCCCATCCAACAGGTCACAAGAGATATATAATTAATTACAAGTGCAAAATTCACTCATTAAAACATAACAAGTCACTCATTAAAACATAACATTTAATGTTATGAGTTAATGCTAACTTAAAACTTAGCATTAGTTTCATGTATTGGAGAAAAGCCAAGCCCCATAATTTTAACCAAACTTTATATGCATCATAGAAAAAATAACTTTGGTTATCTTATTTTGAATACATTGAAAAATGAAAAACCCACAATAAAGCTTCAAATCTGGTTATCCAATCAAATTAAAATGAAATATTTTTAAATATATTTTTTTAACAAATAATTTGGTTAACTCTACTAAATAAGATATATTTAGTAGATATATTTTCAACAGTGAACTCAAATTAATAGAGAATCAATGCTCTTGCGAATGCTATCATTCCTCATAAAAAGACTAATAAAGAACTCTTCCTCTTCCCCTAAACTAATTTTGAATCTGACCTATTCAACATGACATTGGAGTATTCTGGTATTCAAAGTTTCACAATGTTTATGGATAAGATTTTACTATGATCCAACGTTATGGTAGCTCTGTGAATCTGACCTGGCTTTATTGCCACTAACTCAGACTTTTACCTTGAGAGAAATGAAGGGTGGAGCACAGCCACTTAAGTTGAATTGAATTTTGATGGAGGTTAGACAGAAAACAGTGACAACCAAACCGCACTAACTCAGACTTTTACCAGGAGAGCATTGAAGGGATGAGCATAGTCACTTAAAGTTGAATTGAGTTTTGATTGCGGTAAGACAGAAAACATTGACAACCAAACTCCAAAGCTGGTTGGGATTCAAAAGGGGGCATGCCCGGGGACAACACACTCCGACTTGCAGACTCTAATTGCCATAATCGCCCCGTTTTTTTAGGACACTTGAAAAAACCTATTTTTATCGCTTTGAACTAGTTATGTATTTTTTAATGGTTATTTTTGAAGTTTTTTTTTTTGAGTTGTTTAGCTTGATTTCTGTAAAAGATGGTATGAATTTATTAAAATCACAAGTTTTATGGGTCTCTACACAATCAAAGTGCTTTAAGATATTTTTAGGATGCTAAATCTATATATATATATATATTAAAAAAAAACAGTTTAAATAACACAAATCAAGATTTCACCATATTTTTTTTTTGGAAAGTCCAAAAACTCACACTAAAAACAACTCCTCTTTTTTTTCATAAAAAGTGTCGTATTTGACTTTATAAAAACCAAAAGTGAAAAAATTACCCAATGAATTTACAAATTATATAAAGTTTCTTTACACTTTTTTTTTAAATGCATAAAAAAAAGTCAACTAAGAATATTCTACTTCATCTTCATTCATTTATTTTTCTATTCTACTTCCATCCTCATTCATCTATATCTCTTACTTATTATTTTAGGTCAACATAAATTTGCTATTTTTAAGTTAATAGATATATTTATTTAGAAATGAGTTTTTAAATTTTGATTTAATTATTAATAATGATTATATAAATGGTAGAAATTTAACTTCCACAAAATTTTTTAAAATATTTTTATTAATTGTTATAAATTGAAGTTTTGAATTTATTCAAAAATAGTCATGTCTTTTTTCTCTTTTAATTGATCTGATTAATTAAAAATATGTCATATGAATATGTGTCATGTGAAATGAGTTATGTTTTTTGGACATGTGGTATTAGTAAACCATGGTATTGTTGTGATGACCCCGTAAAATGTAATTATTTAGAAGTTACTGCAGTAAAACACTGAATTGAAATAATATGAAGAATTTATTTCCTTTTGAGGATATGATGTTAATTTTACATGTGCACTAAATTGATGATTAAAGGAATTAATCATGAAGATATCTGACTTCCCAAAATAAAAGGGAATTGGAAAGAAAGGTTAGTTAATATAACTAGAAATAACCACCTTTCCCAACTGGAAGGGTTTCCAGGGAAAAGGGAGGTGGGTTGAGAACTCTGGGCTGTAGTGATAGGCAGAGGAGAAAGGGAAAGAAAACCCTGGATGGACTAAGTCTGGTAAGGACCAGATAGTCAGGCACAAGGAGAGTGCTGGCTTACTGAGGATAGTGATCCGGTAAGCGTAAGCTTGGGGGGAGACTCAAGTCTGAAAGGACTGGTCTCACGGTTGGGTGGAAAAACAAGCATTACACAGCTATTTGGCAGGAGAAGTGTTCCAGATTCAACTTACCAGAGGGGATCAGGTAAGTAACGGAACCCTCATATGCCTGGTTATCTATAGTACAGCTGTGATTATCTGAGCAATTAATTATAATTAGCTTATAGAGTAAATCACGTTAATAGACAACCTAGCTGTAAGAGCAAGAGATAGCATGTCTGTGCATAACTGTAGACAGCTTAGTTGCAAGATGTAAAGATAATGTGTCTGTGTAACTAAGAGGTATCAGTATAAAGAACAGTCAACCTCGAAGTAAACCAGAAGACGGGAAACAGCCGTATAATCGTAAGGCCAAAGACTGATATGGCTATAATATTCTATGCAAGAAAGAAATGTAAACAGAATAGTTAAAACTTCAAGAGCTGAGAACAGCTGAACCTTTAAAACAAATGAAGCGGACTGTTAATAATATAAGTCTGTCTTTATCAATTAAATGACTACATAGTCTGGAGAAAAACAAATCACGAAAACTGAAATGTTCATGCAACCAAAATAACTGGGTCGATATGACATCAAGACCCTAATGGTCGCAAGCGACTATATAGAAACCATAACACCTTTAAGTAAAATGCCAGCAGAGGGTCAACAAATAAAGGAAAGGCATAATGGCGTGGAGCCGAACTCGGTATAGCCGTGGCAAATGAGGCTTTCACAAGTCCAAGTAATGAAGAAGAGCGGAGTTAATATCCAAGATTAAAGACCCATGTTGTGGGTAACTGAAGAGTATTATATCCACTGTGTAAACCATATAGAGACGGGCATAGAACAATGCAACAGAACCAAGTGATATCTCTTTAAGCACAGTAAACCCATTTGCATGCATTAAGGAAAGAATAGAAATATGCATTCACCGAGGCCGCGAATGTAATGGCTGCCAATAATGAACCAGAACCCCAAACATATGATTAACCGAATGTATATGGTTATATATATATATATATAATACAGAACTCAGGGTTCGACTGGATGAGTCATTAACCGTCGACCATTCATCTATGGGAACAGAGGATGATACGACAGAGTGACTCTAAATATATTTATTCAAAACCTTACCCAGCCAGCCATACATCTACAAGATTCAGATGTTGGCACGGCAGAGGGAATTCCATACATAAGTCTATCAAAACATTGGTGAAACAAAAGATAACTGTAGATTACTCTATACATTTGCTTGCATACTATAATTTAACCAACGTAAATCCGGAAACGAGGAAAACATTATATATATGGTAATAGATAAACCCTACGCTGCATTATAGTACAATCATTTGTATCCATGACAGAGAATCAAGACATTATATAGCTGGAACAGATAGATACAGTAAACCAATAACCTCGAGCTATATGAATATAAAAGTAAATAAGCCGCTGGTTCCAACCAGGGTTAAGGATAGTCATAAAACATGTCTATAGTCACAACAGATACACCAAATAAAAATACAGATAGCTGTATATTAAACTCTGGTCTCGGAAAAAACATGGGTAAGGGCCGAAATCACCGCAGATGAGGAAAGACCCAGCTCTTAAAAAACATTTCCAGAACTCTTGAACAGTTAAGAGCGTTGGTCCATCAAGACCTGCGGCCAACCAAAAGACAATAAGGTTGGGGTCTCTTCTCCAGCACAGAGGAAAAACCTCTGGCAAAACTGAAACCAAGACAGAGGGGAATCAACCGATAACTAAGCCTGTGAACCGGATAAATACCTGTGGATAAGCTCGGCAGGCTTCAACGGGCTTATCTCTCCTCTAAGCTGTAGAAGCCGGAACCCCTTTGCTTGCAACCTGTCATGCCAACGACGAGAATGAGACTTCTGTGCAAAAACATTAAAATAAATGATAGCTTCAGATCTTTTGCTGAGGAGTAAAATACCTGATGGCTTCGGTCATGAAGCCTGTGGAGTTGAAGATCTTCCGAATGGCACCGGAGTCTGGAATCGCGGATGTCGTGGCGCGGAGCAGTGAACAAGTCCATGCAGCGAGGAATAGAGAACGAGAGAGTATGGAATGACAAAAAGAAATCTCGAATAATCTGGAGAGTGCCAAATATAAACTAGGCTGCCAGCGAAGAAACGTGGAGCCTTTCCAACCTTTGATCTCATCTATCAAATGTGCACCGTAGATGGAGGCGACCTTACCCAAAAGCCCGGCGCGGGAAGAGCCCAAGCATAGCAACCATGCTCTGTTCACGTGGTTTGTCCGGCAAGATTCAATACTCTCGCCAGATGTCCCGCGCAGGAGACGCCAACAGAAGAGCTCAGTACAGCTTCGATAAACTCGAAGATTAAACATAAGAGATTCATACCATACAACTATCAAATAAACATAAGTATGTATTGATTGCCGAATAAACAATGTGATGTCAAACAAGGATGGCCATGTATGCATTGCCTGCCACATATACGATGCCTCAGGTTAGGCACGTATACACTGTGGGTTGGCCATAAACATAAACCATATTTAAATAATGTGCAGTTGCTAACCATAGTGTATATGCGTTAGATGTATACCATATAAAAAAAAAAATTTATGTGTATGTTAAATTATGTAGGTACGTGACAAATTGGTATCACATCCCAGATTACCCATACTGTGGCCTCTGGGAAATGAATAAGTATTAAAAGATGAGAAGGTCATTATGACAATAATAATCTTGTTGAAGTAACAAAATTGTGCAGGTAGCTCACAAAGTTATATGTTGCATGATCAGACCAGGCCAGGTACAGGCTAGTCAAGACGAAAAAAAAAAACAACAAAGGTATCACAAGTAATATGCAAGGGTCGGGCAGCGCACCACATAGGCCTGCAGCCAATTGGGGGCCTGCAACAAATTTTGGAGACAATCCAGAATTGTGGGTGCAACTGGGTGAGGAGACCCGCAGCACGAATCTGGCCATACTAGAAACAGTCCAAGAGCTGAAAAATGAGATGGCCCGGCTCCAGGAGGATAATGCACGACTGACAATGGAACATGAAAGGATTTTGAAAAGTTTGTCTGATAAACAGAACCCGCCATTAGCTAATCCCAGCAAAGAACAGCAGAAAATGACAGAGGAGGAACGATACCACGCAGAATCTGAAATTCCTGAAGAAGGAGAGGACCAATCTGATAATGCATCAGAACAGCAGACCTCAAAGCGGCAAAAGGTGGAACTGCAAGGAGAATTCCGAAAGATTAAACCCCCGCATTACGCTGGGGAACAAGAAGAAGCAGCAGAGGCATGGCTAATCAACATGAATAAATATTTTCAGTTATATGAATATGAACATAACTTGAAGGCACGGTTGGCCATCTTCCAGTTACAAGGGAAGGCGACATTGTGGTGGGAGGAAGTAAAAATCGTTAAAAGCATAACTGAACGAACCATAATATGGGAAAAATTCCAGAAATATTTTAAAGAGAGATACTTGACGGAACGGTTTTATGATGAAAAGGCGAAGGAATTCCATGATCTGCGGTTGGGGCAGCAGACTATGGATGAGTTCATCAATTGTTTCACATCCTTGCTCCGCTATGTACCCTACCTTAAAGAAGAAAAAGCCAAGGTGCAGTGGTTTGTCAGCAGTCTACCTATGTATATGAGGGAAAGGATTGAATTTGACAATCCTAGAACCATGGATGAGGCGATTCGCAAGGCTAGAATCTGCTATCAATAGAGTAAACAGAAAGGGGACAGTTCCAACAAAAAATGGAATGAGAAGAAGAATAATAAAGTTGTTCGAAATAATAAGGGGAGTCGAAGCAGCGGAATCAAAGGAAGCAGCAAGGGCCAGAATAGTAGGGAAGCACCAAGAAGTGCATTCAGGTCCAAGTCCATCGGTGAAACTAGAATGAGTGAACAACCCGCCAAAATGGGCACTGATGGAATAACCAGACCCCCAGTGCAATGCTGGGGTTGTGGTGGACCGCACTATGTCAAAAATTTTCCGCAAAGGAAGGGAACTGACCAGATATCCCAGATTCATGAGGCATCCACTGTGGGTGATGTGGGACGAAGTATGCCAAGAATTAACGCAGCCTTGGACGATCGCCAGGCAGAATACCAGCCCACCATGGTAGAGTTTGAAGGTAAAATTTTAAACCTTTCCATCTCTGTTCTAATAGATCCTGGAGCTACTTTAAGTTACATTAGTCCAAATATAGTTGAATAGTGTAAATTGCAGCCTGAAAAATTCAGGAATCCTTGGCTGGTACAGCTAGCTACAGGGACCAAAAGACGAGTAATGGCAAAGGTAAAAAGCTGCCCTATAGTGGTAGCAGGACAACCAGTAGTGGCAGACTTGAATATACTTCCCCTCGGGTCCTATGATGTCCTAATTGGGATGGACTGGCTAGAAAAGCATTGGGCTTTAGTGAACTGCAAAACAAAAGTTATACGGTACAAGGATGATGCTGGAATAGAACAAGAAATGGAGGGAATTAAACGACCAGTTCAGGTCCGACCAATCACTGCATCTCAGTTGGCAAAATGCATCCGGAATAGATGCCAAGTGTATGTGATTTAGATGGGCTATGTAGAAACCAAGAATAAGGAGAATCCGCTAGAACACCTCCTAGTTATAAAAGAGTTTGCAGATGTATTCCCAGAAGAAATTCCTGGATTACCTCCAAAGAGAGACATAGACTTTACCATTGAGTTAATACCAGGAGCTGCTCCAGTTTCGTGGACACCTTATAGAATGAGTGTGCCAGAGTTGTCTGAATTGAAGATGGAACTACAAGAATTGCTGGATAAAAATTATATCCGCTCCAGTGTATCTCCATGGGGAGCTCCGGTGCTATTCGTCAGAAAGAAGGATGGAACTCTTAGAATGTGTATTGATTACCGGCAATTAAACAAGCTCACAATTAAAAATAAATACCCTTTACCGCAGATCGATGAACTTTTTGATCAAGTCAAGGGAGCGACAGTATTTTCTAAAATTGATCTGCGATCTGGATACCATCAGATCAGGATTAAAGAAGAAGATATCGCTAAGACAGCCTTCCGAACCCGGTATGGGCACTACGAGTTTGTAGTGCTGCCTTTTGGATTGACTAATGCACCTGCCACGTTCATGTGTTTGATGAACAGTGTGTTCCATCAATTTCTTGACAAATTTGTGCTAATATTCATTGATGATATTTTGATTTATTCTCATTCTAAGGAGGAGCATGAGGAACATCTTCGGATGGTACTGCAAACTTTGCGAGAACATCAGTTGTATGCTAAGCTTAGCAAATGTGATTTCTATAAAGAAGAAATCCAGTATTTGGGTCATGTAATTTCAAAGGAAGGAATTACTGTTGATCCTGAGAAAATAAAAACCATACTGGATTGGCCTGTGCCAAAAGACGTGGTGGATATCAGATCCTTCATGGGATTGGCGAGATATTACAGAAGATTCGTGGAAGGTTTTTCAAGGGTGGCATACCCTATCACGTCCTTGCAAAAGAAAGGGAGGACATTCAGATGGAGTTCTGAATGTCAACAAAGTTTTGAGAGACTTAAGTAATTACTCACATCTGCTCCTGTTTTAAGTATAGCTGATCCGAACAAGGACTATGTGGTATGTACCGATGCTAGTGGAGAAGGCGTTGGAGGTGTGCTAACGTAAGAAGGGAAAGTAATCGCCTATGAATCAAGAAAATTGAAGGAACATGAGCAGAAGTATTCTGCCTATGATCTGGAATTAGCAGCTGTCATACATGCGCTTAAGATGTGGCGACACTACCTTCTGGGAAGGAAATTTTTGCTACTCATAGATAATCACAGCTTAACAAATTATTTTAGCCAGCCCACACTAAACGCAAGACAAGCTCATTGGGCAGATTTCTTAAGTGGGTTCGACTTTAACATTCGACATCTGAATGGAAAGGAAAATTGGGTAGCTGACGCACTGAGTCGAAAGGTGAAATGTTTGTATGAAGTTACATTCAGTAGATGGGAAAATTCCTTGCTGGAAATGATGAAAACAACAGCAAGCCAAGATGCCGAATACCAACAGATGAAGCGGCACATGTCACTTTCCAGCGAGGGAAGTCCGCAAGACTATGAGGTTAACAGGGATGGAATGCTGCTTTACAAAAAGAGATTGTTTGTACCAAACGACAACAACCTCAAAAATTTAAGATTGAATGAGTTTCATACCAGTCACTACGCTGGTCATCCCGGGTACCAGAAAATGCTGACTGCACTTCGGAAGGAATATTACTGGCTAGGTATGAAAAAGCACGTGGTTGAATATTTAGCGCGATGTTTGGAATGTCAGCAAATCAAGATGGAGCACCAGCACCCGGCTAGATTATTGCAACCCCTGCCCATCCCTGAATGGAAATGGGAAATTATATCAATGGACTTTATAACCGGGCTGCCTAAAACAAAGAGGAACAATGACTCTATCATGGTAGTGGTGGACAAGTTAAGTAAGGCAGCACACTTCGTACCAGTACAATCCACCTACCGAGCAGTGCAAATTGCACATGTCTTTATGCAAAATGTGTTCCGACTTCATGGACTCCCAAAAACCATAATATCAGATCGGGATGTGAAGTTTACATCCGCCTTTTGGAGAGCACTATTTGCAGAATTGGGTACACAGCTGAATTTTAGCACTGCTTACCATCCCCAGACTGATGGGCAGACGGAGAGAGTAAATCAGATGGTGGAAGACATGTTGAGAGCATGTGTTATGCAAAAATTGACACAATGGGAGGACTATTTACACTTAGTGGAATTCGCTTACAATAATGGATATCACACATCAATTCAGATGTCTCCATTTGAAGTCTTGTATGGATGGAAATGTCGGACACCCTCAAATTGGAGTGGCCCGGAGGACAAGTTAAGGTTGGGACCATAAATGCTCAAGGAGATGGAGGATATGGTCAAAAAGGTGCGAGCTAACCTGAAGGCTGCTCATGATAGACAGAAAAACTTCGCAGATCGGAAAAGAAGGTTTAAAGAGTATCAGGTGGGCAATCATGTTTATATCAGAATTCAGGCAAGGAAAAGTACTCTGCAGTGGAGCAGTTGCGCTAAACTTGCACCCCGATACT
>APFE031432118.1:0-27071 GCA_000404065.3 Pinus taeda | reverse complement strand
CCTCATGGGGGGTAATATTGACGATTCCTTTGGGAAAATATCCTCAATTTTTAACAAAAAAATGTGTTGATCTAGGGAGGGTCCCTTTTGGTCACTTAAAGCCTTGGCAACATGTATTTTGCATCCTTTCTAGAGACAAATTTTACCTTAATCATGGAGATGAATCATAGGGACACTCCTCGCTTGATACCACAAATCCCAATTGATATACCTTCATCATCTAAACAAATCACCTTTTTTTGAAAGTAGTCTACCAAATCTTGATGACCTTCTAGCCATTACATTTTGATGATTACACCACACATCCCTAGTTGCATCAAATCGATATGATTCATAGGGAAACTCCTCGCTTGATACCACAAATCTCAATTGATATACCTTCATCATCTAAACAAATCACCTTTTTTTGGAAGTAGTCTACTAAAGCTTGATGACTTTATAGCCATTACATTCTGATGATTACACCACACATCCCTTCAAATTAGTTATACACAACTCGAGTTTTACCTAAAATTAGTTAATGTTATGTCCTACCACTTATTTTACCCCAAAATCGATTTCAACTTGTTAAAATTCATCAAGTTCGTAGGGTGCAAACCCACATATTTCTAGTGCAACTAGTGAAATGAAACTATCTATAGCACTAAATATAAAACTAAAAATAAATTACATGGTTTATCATACATGAGGCTTAAACCATGGTGGATTGGCGTTTATCTTGGTGATTATCAAATACTACAAATATATGATGGTGGATACATATTCCTCCCATTGATGCTTTTCCTTCTCTGCAGTTGTTACCAATTTGTAACCTAGGATAGTCAATTTGGTAATGAAGTCCCCCACATCCCGAAAAAGTGATGTATGGTAAACTATGAATAGAATGTTGTGGGGTTTCTTGGAAATAGTTCCTTCCTTGGTACCTCTGCCCTTATTTGTAGCTCAACATGTCTGACCTCAACTTACACAAATCCATGAAGTTTCCAGTGAAGTTTTTCTAGCAATCATTGAAATACCTATTGGTAGTACTCTAGGTACAATCTTGTCCAAGTGTTGTTCTACATAGTGAGCATGTTCAACAACTTCTAAAACTGAGGATGGTTTCAACATCAAAACTATTTCCTTAATCTTAAGTTTCAACCCATAAAAAAGGTAATCTAACTAGAATTGATCAATATCCATGATCAAACATATTTAAACAATTCCATGAATTTGATATCATATTATTTTATCGTGCAGTTTCCCTATATGAAAGCATGGAAGGAACCTACTTGTTTTTCATCATAATATGCTCAAAGGTACTTCTTACTAAATATTTCCTCAAATAAATTCCAAGTAACTGTAATAGGAGTGAGGTGTAGTTGTCTATCTAGGTTAACCAACAAATCTAGGGTTCCATATTTGAGTTGGAATGTCACTATCTTAGCCTTCAAATTGGAAGTATACTCTCTAAGTGTGAAACATCTTGTCAGTTGCCTCCAACCAAGCTTCTTCTCACTTTCTACCACAAACTCCAACAAATTCTAGGAGCTTAATCTTTTGGAGCTCCATACTAATGTCCTCAATTGGAGGCCCTCTATTAGAGTCATTTTTTTGTTGGGGTTTCCTACACCTGATGGAGTCTGTTCTACTTCCATCTAAGTTGTTTTTCACCGTTTTAATGTCTCATTAATTCCCTTTAGGGAGCGTAATATGAGAGAAACTTGGATGATGGCTCTAGGTTATTTAGAGGAGGTGATCATTGTGTTTACCATCCTCAACTTTGACTTCCTTAAATCCTCACCATTTTCAACTATTCGATTATCTACGTAAAGTAAAATATTTGCTAGTGCAACTTTGGACTTGTTATCTCTTACTCTGCTCACACACATATATGAAATGAAACATGTAATTTTTCATTTTAATATGTTGATAAATGAATGTCACTGATATTGAGTAAATCCCCGTGGATCTAGTAAATCTTATACCCTTTCTAACTAAGCAATCATTTTTACATGTTTCTAGTCACCATCAAACATCTTTCTTGCATCAAGTCTCTCCCTTCTAACAACCTTAATTCATTAAATAGATCATTAACCTTATTTTAGACATCATTAACATTTAATTGATTATTATATGATTACTGACTAAAATTTATTAATAGATATTCTCCACCATATCAGTGTTTTCTTTTGTAAGATACTAAGCCTTTTACTAATAAAAAATCATATACATCTAGATCCTTTTGCTACCTTTGTCTACTGCAAGGGAAACTAGACCCTTAACAGTAGAAAATATTTATTTTCCTGAGGAAAAGTATCACAAACTACTAGACTAATTGTGAGAATGATGGTCATATGTTATGCACCTGACTATAGAAACCTATGTGAAAAGTAATTGAATTTTTTGGTAGTCATGCACATTGACAACTCTTCGGAAAAGGAAAGATATCATAGTTGAGCAAAGGAAACCTAGTGGAAATTCCTTCATAGTTTTAGATTCCCTTGCCTGTCTCATTACCTATGGTAGCTAAAAGGGATGGAGGTAGGACCTCTCGAACCGTTGGTTCAGTTCACATATTTGGTTTTGTCCCATGACAAACCTTCTCAAGCCCTGGAATCTAGCTAGGGGGTGATAGTTGTAAGTGAGACCTAGATATAACTCATCTATGGCTGGGTGAAAATATAGAGTCTCCATATCATTTTCCAAATCCTTCATTATAGATAAGTATTTCCTTGTTCTTGTGTGTCACTAAAGATATTTCATTGAACATCTTAGCATGGTTTCATCATATGGATAGTTTGTGGGTTGTAGTTGTCAATGTAAATAAATCTATGTTGAGCTATACTGTTATTAACATAAACTAAAGCTATAGAGAATAGAATTATGCATGGTTGTCTGCACTAAACTTCAATGTTGCATTGTCAAATAAAGTTACATGAATAGGAAAAGAATGTTTTAGGAACAATAGGGTATTTATACTCTCACTACTTGCAATTGAAGGAGTTTCTAACGTGTCCTCCAATGTTGTGATGTTTGTTATCATTTAAGTGCATAACACAATGATGATATAGGCTCTATAATGGTGCTTTGAACAAGAGGCACACTCCTACCTCTTGATATTATAGTACCTTCATAACCCTTTGTACCATGTACCAGTAAAGTTCATACATGATTTTACCAATCACTAGGATTGTATTTTATATGTACCCATCATGATCGTGTTTGTTTTAAATGAAAATAGTGCTTTACTTGTTGATATATAGCTAAATGGAATATGAATGCTTTACTAAATGAAATTTGTGTGATATGTTAGAAATTAATTAATGGATCAATGAAAAATAAATAAAATTTGCCGAAACAAAAATACAAAAATGCGTAAAAAATGAGAAACACATGTATACATGGTTCACACAATTTCGGTTGCATCCACAAAGAAACAGATAGTCCTTCCTTTTAAATGATCTATCAAAATGAAGAGATCCAATCTACAACATATCCATTGTAATTTCCTCTCCACTCTCACACATTCTGCTCTCTCTTTATCACTCAAAATAATCATACAAAGTCGTAATACAATTCCATCATATTAACTAAGGGTTTATTTCTAGGGAAAAAAACCCTAAATTAACATAACTTCTACAGTTAGATCATTAAGCTAATTAACAACCTATATTGACTACAAAATTAAAATATTTTACAAGACAATTTTTCATCTAATTTAGGAGCCCTCAAACCCCCGCTAGAGGTTTCTCATAAAATTCACCATCCCCCCTACCAAGTTTCACAACCAATTTTACCTACAAGGGCTAACAAACAAGGTTGGCAAGTGTGCCAACAAGTCCTCCACTCTTCATAAAAACTCCGAACAAGATCATAAAAACTTTGAACAAGTTGAAATACATCTAAATAGACCTGCAACATTCTATATCACCATCATCAATCCAACACATGACTCCAACAAGTCATCTTCATAAGCATGGACATGAAGACATAATGAAGACCTAGCTGATAACTAAAACTAGTGTGCCATAAACCATCTATATCACATGTATATAAGTATGATCACTTGTAACAACATCCTTTATGTGAGGAACATCAAAAATCATCATGACATGTCCATAAATGCACATTCCAACACATGCCAATTCCTCCATGACCAACATTCTCTCATCAAGTTCCATCAATGCCACCATTGACCATCATCTGATCAACATCAATGCTAACACGAACCAACATGAGTGACATCATACTATTGACATCAATGCCAACACAATCATCCTAGTGTCAACTCAACTAGGTTAATGGAACCATGCCCATGTTGACATCAATGTCAATACTATAATTCCAACAAACTCCCCCTTCAGCATTGATGTCAACTTCAACAACATGTGAGGTTGATCTCCACTGAAACTGCAACTCTAAGTCTGATTTCTATCCATCCAAATTCTCTACCCCTTTGACATCAATGGAAAAGGGTCAACTCCATATGAATATGCATCAAGAACTAAAGTACATACAGGAGTATACATGGCTGAAAAATAATGAATATGAAAGTTCATCCATGCCTCCATACAAGCAACAACAATCATATATATCGAATCAATATCCAGAGAAGAATATCAACAAACACCTCTAGCAGCAAACAACAACATGCCAACATAACAGAACCATAAGAAACATATGCAACATCATCATAAAATGTGCACTTATGAGCAGCATCAATATCCACATAAGCATCAATCCATCATTCCTCCTCATAGCAACATGACATAACCATTACCATAAAATGCAATAACATCCACATGAGGAAAACACACATAATCTCCCCCATAATGACATAGTAGCAACTACCAAAGATATCTCATCACATGAGGCCAAACACCCCAACTGTCATAGCGTAGTATGAGGCATAACATCACATCTCCAAGCTGATCATAATGCCAACAATGTATGGGTGAAGTAGTAGGAACAAACAATGCCCCCCCTGAACACATGTCATCTCCAAGCTGTAGAGATATCAATTGTTGGGATGAAATGAATACTTCCACTACAAATGATCCTTCCATTCACAAATAGAAGCACCATATGGAGTGAGACTCCACATGACCATGACTCAAATCACATATACATGATAAATACATGGTTGTAGCAGTGAAATACGACCTCATACATAACTCACATATGACCATAACATGACCTCATGACTCATGGATATAAGACCCAAGAGATAGTTAACATAAGTACATGGCTCCATGACCATATTACATGAATATATCAATGAAATACATGGCTTCTATAATGATCTCCTATGGACCGATGACCCAAATACATAATACATCATGAATATTACATCATCATTGGCCCATACATGTGGTTGCAATAATGCTCCTCCAAAACATGCTTATCACCATGATGAAACATCATACTAAATATTGGATTCAATACCATCATAAAATGATGAACCAATAATGAATACATGGTTGTAATGATCATCATATGACACCTCATACATGGCTGGTCCATGTCACAATGTCATTGCAATACATCTTGGAGTGATGATCAAAATCTATGTATGGTTGCACATCTTTTAAACCAGTTGTTAGTGGAAACCAAAAGTATGTACATTGATAAAAAAAATGTGCTCTTTTTCACTCATGAAAACACATATAAAGCTGCTACAAATGAGTGAGTGAAAATTAATGAAGAAAATTCTAAATATCACATGTAAATACATATCATGAATAACTCCCGTTGAGCTCAATATACCTCCAAGAGACAGGTTGATCCTATGGACTTGAAAGTTCATGAGGCTTAAATGAACTCATCATATGATGCTGCAATAATCTCATGCTCATAAAGTGGCCAAATGATCCCCCTGAGGTTATGCACCTCTCATAAATTATATAGTCCTCTAAAAGTATACATGAATAATCATGGACTACGAGAGGGAATGCTCTTCACTACATGAAGAGCTTCTACTCCTTGTTCTAACACATGGTCTTGGGTCACTTGTTCTCCTCTTTGACCTTCTTCTTGTCATCCTTCACTTGCTTCCTTCCTTGCTTCACTTGCTTTGTACTAGATCCTCTTGGTATTTGTTGTCTTTAACGGTTTTGGCTTAAATAACGGGGAAGAAAACAATCTCTTACCATATGGCCAAATATATGGAAAATATGGCACTCCAAATCTAAACTATGCTAAAATTTGTTTCTCCTCCAATGGTTAGACTTGCAATTTATTACCTTATGGCCAAACAAGTGACATGAGTTACAAAACCATAAAAATCACAAGTAAACATGTTATACATTCTCCTTGGTTGTTGGAATTGTTGGAATCTCTACTAATATGGTCTATACGATATACTCCAACCATTTGTTGCAACATGTCTAAAATTGTGACAGTTGTAACATTATACATTATGCACAAAAGGAATAATATGACTTTGATTCCTTTGAAACTTTACAAATCTATCATGATCATCTCTAAGAGAAGAAAGTCTTCTGAATGTATGTGCTCCTTGAGATTTTCTTTTCTGCTGTTGATTTTTCTACATGATTGACTGTTATTTCTTATTGTTACTCAGTTGCTAGATCTGCTTCTTATTTCCTTGGATCTCACTTTTGCTACTAGTATTGTTTGCTATAAATTTCTTGGGTTATTCTTTGATATTTTTACTTTCATGCAAACTACCTTCACCCTTTTGAAATCCAAGACCAGATTTATCCAATGGTGATCTTTGGATCTCAAGAAAATCATCTAAGGCAATGGTACTATTCTCCATCTTTTGTTGCTTTCTCAAGGAAACCACTTCAGCTTCTAATTTATCAACCTTTTCTACCTTCACTTGACATTGTTTCCACATACATCCCTCAACTTTTTCAAATTCTACTAGTTTAAATTTTAAGCTCATAATCTCTTCCTTGAGTGTGGCCTCGTTATCATCATAGATCTACAATAATTTTTCTTGATCCTTGCATGCAATTGTTAGTATATAGATCTCATTTGTAAGAATATTAACATTATTCTCATCTTCCCTAGGTAATGCAACATGATCAAAATCTAAATCCTGAAAATCGTAATTCAAAATAAAATCATTAACAATTATACCTTTGGTTCTTGATCTTCTTCTTTCTGCACATTATTTGTTGAACCACTTGCACTAGGAAGATGAGGTTTTTGTGGCTCAAATTCCTAATTTTGAAGGTCATTTCTTTTCTAAATTTGTTTCTTCTTTTTCCACCCCATTCTGAAAAGAAAAAAAATCAAAATTTCACCAACAAACCCCAAATCTACTCTCTAGCAATCAATCTACAACCAAGATCCCCACTCTGATACCAATCGTTGGAAACCTTTAAGAACTACTGAGGGCCATGGGGGTTTAATCAATAGTGCGATCTATATACATTTTTTCCTTTTATTAACTTCACTTACTGAATCACAATATGTTAGAAGCAACTCATTAAACATCATATCATGTGTGCATCCCATAAACATAACTCAAAACCATACAAAGTACAAAACAATAAACATGCACATCAAATCAATCACACATGATATACTATAGCCATGTTCCAAACACATAAACAACTCCTACATAAAACAAGTGTGAGAATCACCATCAAAAACACTACTCAACAACATATAAAACTTCCCCAATCAAACTCTACTCTAGCAGCATCAAATTTGATCTATTCTGTAGTATGTTTTAGATATGCAAATGATTCTATCATTAACACTCATAGACTAAAGAATATAGGATCTACTCAAGGTTTGAAGCATAATATCCTTCTATAATACCTTCTCACTCACATACTAACTTCATCAATAGCCAAAAATCTCACAAATGCAAGAATATAAAACATGTAGCGAGAAATTGAGCTTACGGCTAGGATAAAAAGTGCAGATATTGGACCAAATCAATCCACTAAGGTCACTACTAGTCTACGAAATGAATTCACATCATGAGAGGAACTTTTCAAACCATTTGTGACCTTTTTCACTAATTCTAGAAGCCTCTAGGAATTTCCAAGTTAATTTCCATCTGAACAGCACGAGGAATGTGGATAAAATCCCGTGAAATGTTTCGATCACATGCTTGACACTATTTGAACTTGACCAGAATCTTTAGTCCCTCTCACATGCCTACCTTGATGTGTCTGGGAGTCTTCAATTGCTCTCATGAGCCTGCAAAGGAGTGATTGGGGTATAGGATAGGGGAAAACAATAACCTCTCAGCTCTGAACTTCTACCACCTGATGGGACATCTTCTACAACTCCTATGCAAGCATGCAAACCTCTGCCATGGCCTCTGACACATATGAAAGTAAATAAAACATGTCTGCTAAGTTGACGTACAAGGGCCAATACCCAAGATTAGCAAGTGTACCAACAAGTCCTCCACTCCCCATCAAAAATATGAACAAGTTACAACACATCTGAAAAAACCTGTAACACTCTGTAGCACCATCATCAATCCAACACATTACTCCAACAATTCATCTTCATAAGCATGGACATGAAGACCTAATGAATACCTAGTTGATAACTTCAACTAGTGTGCCATAAACCATCTATATCACATGTAGATTTGTATGATCAAACTATAGCATCATCATCTACCTAAGAAACATCAAAAATCATCATGACAGGTCCACCAATGCACATGCTAACTCCTCCATGACCAACATGTTATGATCAAGCCCCATCAATGCCATCATTGACCATCATTTGATCAACATCAATGTGAATACAAACCAACATGAGTGACATCATACTATTGGCATCAATGCCAACACAATCATCCTAATGTCAACTCAACTAGCTAGATGGAATAATGACCATGTTAACATCAATGCCAACATCTCCCACTTGGAGACTAATTATATAAACTCCATCGTCGCTTCACTTGATGGACAATTACTTCACTTGGACCTGGTTGTTTCTAGTCTTCACCATCATACTTGAATACCAATTGAAATTGAGTAGAATCTGATTTTCTGCCTGGTTACAACTTTTTTTAACATATTTGCAAGATGCTAGCTAGTGTGTATATTTTCCATCTTCAACTTTCCATCTTCCAACACTAACCATATGAAATGGTACGTGAGTTGTATATATTTAGTCTTGGAATGAAATGTTGAGTTCTTTGAAAGATGAATGGAACTTTGGTTGTCATTGTATAACTTGTCATCTCCCGCTTGTTTCCCAATTGATCCAATTTTCTTTTAACCAAATTATCTATTTACTAGCCTCTATAGCAACAACATACTCTACTTCTACTATTGAAACTGCAGCGATGTTTTGCATTTTTGAAACCCAACTGAAAGTTGTTCCTCCTACAATAAACACATACCTTGTGGTCCTCCTCCTATTATCTCTATCACCTACCATATATGCATCAATATATCCCTATAAAGTAATGTTTGAACCACCAAAGCATAATTCTTAATTTGTGATACCTCAAAAATATCTAATAATCCACTTCACTTCCATCCAACTTACAACTCCCACTGCATGTGAAATATCAGGTCTTGTGCGGACCATTGCATAAATTAAGTTTCCAACTGTTGATGGATACAAAAGTATACACATATAATTCACCTCTTCTTGAGTATTGGGACACATCTCCTTACTTAGTTTGAAATGGCTAGACAAAGGTGTACTAACTGGAAAATTTTGACAGTGATTAAATGGGTGTTGTTTCCTCACCATGACGAATAAGGATCCAACACAGCTGAAACAAGTAACCTATGGAAAATCATGAAGATAATTATGATCCACACCTAACATGGTATTCAAAGAGATTATAAACTCCTAAAATTTTATCCTTAACATATGCATAAAAGTCTATGTAAATACATGATGTATTTGTGAATCTATGGGGGTGATGTTCGTAAGGCACGGGTGTTAGGAAACCATGAATAACATCAATATAATAGTCCATATGTCACATGGTTACTCCAATGTACATGAATGTGTTGATGGTGCTGGACCCACCAACATGTCAGGGGATCTCCCCAACAAGAAGTCCTAACTAGACCTCAGATCCATTTGGAGTAGGAGTCCCAGTAGTGGGTAGTAAATCTATGCCTTAACTATGATAGCACGCAGAGGTAAGAAACATATCCTTGTCAGAAACAAGTGTGTGACCTTGCAGTGAGTCAAGAGAGATGCATGGGGAGGTTCTAACACATGAAGGGTAAAAGGAAGTGTGCCCCTTAGAAGCCTATAATAGTACACAACCTGAAATGAACACATGAGCTGAATGGCATCGCAAGCTAGAAAGCCGAATAGTCGACAATACAAAGTGAGTTAAACCAACAACACGACTTCAAAAAGATTCATACAATCACATAAAAGATAGTTTATACACAAATGCATAAGTTAAACAAAATACATTTCTAAAGTAACCAGAATAGTTGAACTAAAATAACAACATATGCATCAAGATGTGTTGGCTATGTTATATTATATAAAAGTGAAAGTTCCATCCATACATACAACCATGATAGCCACTAGCCTCAATACAGGAACATTACAGTCAACACTGCCTGATCCTCCAAAGAGATGTACTTGCCATGCATATGGAGAAGCCAAGGCTCGTCATAATACTCTCCAAGCCCTCTCTAAGCAATGCCAAGCCAATTCTTCTCTCTCAAAATCCTGGCCTATGAGTAATGAGGTTCTATATATAGCAAAGGGTGGGGTGACCCTTGACATTCCCCTTTGACTCTTGCACTACCCTCATGACTCTTCAACTTCATTACATATAAATCTTTACATTACAGATGATTGTTTGCAATCCACTAATGATACTTGGAATTTCACTTTACATCATGTTTACAATAGTAACACATTTTCCACATATACCCATGTGGGACAAAAATAGGCTTGAGTCAACCAGACAAGACAAAACTAAGACTCAGATAACTATGGAAAGACCTTATCGACATCCTCTCCGTGATCTTTGGTGACGAACTAATGCCAAGCTTGGTATTGTGCAATGGTGTCCATCTACTATTTGATGATGTCTTTATGGAAACAAACTCTTGTCTCCATCACTTTTAGGCATACTAATTGGCAACCTTTGTCTATCATCTTGTAACATGTGTAGCTTAGTACTAAGCACGGGAGGACCGGCGAAATATCTCTACATGTTCTCTACACTGATCTGTATATTTGCATTGGCGGCCATGTGCATTGAATGATCAAAGTACACGTCGATCTCCAGTCGCACTAGGTTCTTCTCTTTGGCTTCGGTGAGTGTTCCAATTGACGGGGTGCCATAATTTCTCACCACGACATCCAAAATCTTGAACAACCATGCATACAAACCCTCAACATTGGTGATGAGAGGCGGGAGTTCCTCATATTTTTGGATCAAACTCTAGATGTGTGCTTTTCCAATTTTACATGTGGCTTCATCATCTTGTGAAGGTGAAGTGGGGCTCCCTTGTACGTCATTGTCCACGTCTGTACATGATCAACAATGACATGTATATCTACGAGTGTTCATCTTATCTTGGTGTAGAACTACTGATGACCATGTACATGGGAAACTTCCTTGTGTAAGGTGACAAACCTATCATATAGTCTCCACATGACTGGCTCAAGAAACGATACTTCAGCAAGTATCAATTTCTTCATCTATGCTCTAGTGGATCATGTTGATTTTTCCTCTCTTTGCGTGGCTACCTGCAATTCCTTAGCCATGAAATCATTTTCTACTATCAATAACTTCACACTTGATCTTATGGCTTTGCCATAATCCTTTGTAGTATGAGCTAGGGCATATGGATGTCTTCGTGCATCTGGCACATTCACCCGTTCTTCAAATAATGGAGGTGATGCATGCTCATCCAGGATGTGTGCTCTCCCTTCCTGTACAACTCTTTGATGTGACTATCAAAGGCTATGTTGTACACATTTGTTCCCAAATCATCCTCAAGGAGAATCGCATCACCTTGTTCACTTGGGACTTTCTCTGTTGTGGGAGCTGCTGAAGCTGGTGGGGTGACCTCAGTTGCTTTTGGCATGAGGTTAGTGTTATCACCAAAAAATTGATCTTCTAGCCTAATTTATTAGATGGATCGAAGTACACCATCTGAAGCCAATTTTACCATACTAAAATTGCTTTCACTATGAGAAATTACTTAATAAACCACCTTTTTTAAGTAATTAACAGTTAAACCCATGAAGAATAATTAAATGAATCACTATTTATTTGATTTCTTCTAGGAATAATTAATTAAACACTAATTAATTATTATTCTTTGTTAAATTTGACTAAATTCTTTAGGAATAATTAAATAAATACTTATTTGTTTATTATTCGTTAACTAATTCCTTGAGATGATAAATAAATCATTAATTTATTATTTCTATATAAAAGTTTAAATACTTTTTCCCTCCTAAACAAATATAATAAAATATTCCAAGTGGTTATTCCAAGAATGGGATCAATAATATTTTATTATTGCTCGTTATTCAAGGATAACTCAATATTTTGTTATAAATATAAGGGTTTTCCATTCGTTATTCACTTTTGATTATTTTCATTGTTGCACTCACTCTTGTAAATTTGATTATTTTCATTGTTGCACACCATAGTTTTTGTTGGGTTTATGCATTATAAAGGGGAGAGACTCTACACAAGCTAAAGATGTTTCAGGATATCCAAGAACCCATCCCATATACGAGGACCGATAAAATTTATTTGTTCCCTTCATAGGTGTTATAATAAAATTATTCTTTACATATCTAGTTTCCATTGGATGATTTGAGTTATTACTCTTTCTTTTTGTTATTTAACTATGATTGTGGCATAGATCCAAACTTTGGCAAGTTTTGTTACTATTAGTTGCTACAAATATACAATGTTTAGTAGCCATTTATATTGTTGAGATTTTTAGTCATCCACAATCTTAAGTGGGTTCTTTTCATACATCTTTGAGAAGAAAACACTACATCAAAATTTGCAACTCCGCTGGGTTTTATACTTCAGATCCAGAAACTTGGGTGACCTTCGGTTTTCAGATTAGGGTTTCTTCCTTTTTTAATTCTATTAATGTTTCCTAACTTTTTAACCCTAGATCTATTAAATTTCTAACTTCCATGAACTTTTTGGTCTTTTCTATAGGTCACAGGAACCATCCACAACAAAGGTGGCACTCTTTTTCGAGATTTACCGAATAGGATCCACGGAGCATAAATCACACTTTTTGGCCCAAAAAGTATGATATAGAGGCCATAACACACTCAATAGCCTAAAAAATGTAATCCCTATAGAGAAAGAGGTCGGTACCTGCGATTTCTGGGTTTTACAGTTTTTCTCAGATCTGTTTATGGGTTTTGTAGAGAGTTGCTTGTTGGGTTGTTTGACCTCTATCTCATCTCACTTAGGCCTCGATCCACTCTAATTTACTTATCAAAGTTGAATCTAGCCCCCCACGGGGCTTCTAGTACGCCTCCACCTTTCTAGGAGGAGTATAGATGAGAGAGTAGTTTGAGTTTCTATAATGCTTTCAGCCACATTTTCCAGATTTGTACCCCTCTATTTTAGATCTGTTAAGATACGTTGTTACCATCCATAGTTTGAAATTTAAACTTGTTTGTTCATTTTCCTTAGGGTTCCATCGATTTCCCTAGGTGTTTCACCCATATCCTATCTTTTTGCAGCGATATTCCTCTATTGTTTTTTGTTGTTGTTGCACCAATTTCTAGCAACTTAGTGTCACTTGATCTGAGTCACACTAGAATTTAGAGCTCTTGAATGTTTCAATGTATTCTCCATTGGTTTAGCCACTAAACAACATAGTGTTTGCAAACCCATTTTGGGTGGGGTTCAGTTAATTTTTTTGTTGTTCATTTTCTGTTATTAATTTCAGTTTATTTTCAGCAAGCTTTTTTATTTTTTACAAACATCATTTGGGCTTAATCAATTAATACACTTGCGCACACAAGCACACCTTAAGCGAAGGGTGCTTGGTTTACACTACCAAGCCAAGACTTAACATAATAAATTTATCTCGTCGCATCGAGACAATGATATATTGTTGATCTCCCTTCCCCATTTCCATGTCACATGTGTCCTACCACCATTGCGCACCAAGGCATTTGTTGCGAAGACTATTAGGAATTCACCCCTAGTTTCCACTTGGGTATATTAACCATCCCCGACGAGTTCGAGTTCATAGCCCACTAAGTACCTACACCAAATCTTCTCCTGGTTCATATGATTCCTCATCTGCTTCCAACCCTCCTTCACCACATATCGTCACCATGTTTGGAACCATAGCTGGTGTACGAACACAACCTAGTGTTGGCTTCGGTTCTATCTCGGTGGTCACATCAGGCAAAATAGTCTCAAGAACCATTCCGACAACTTCCATTCTCCCCTTTATGGTTGGGTTAAGTCCACCAGATTTTAACGAGTTGATAAACGACCCCATCCACCATGATGTTGGTTGGCCCTCTATGATGACTAAGCTTCCCTCCAACATCCCAAAGTTTGAGGGTAATGTTAGAGAGGATCCTACCAACCATGTCTCATCCTTCCACATGTGGTGTTCCTCAAACTCCATAATCGATGACTCCATTCGTCTTCGACTCTTCCAATGCACGCTCACAAGGGATGCTACAAAATGGTATGTAGACGAGCCCTCCACATCTCATTCCATTTTTGTGATGCTTGCTAAAGCGTTCATTTCATATTTCCAGTTACCTCTCTAATACGACACTGGTACGAAGCTATTAACCACATTCCATCAGTCCTCCACCATCACCTTTCTGACCATGTTCAAGAGTGGTGTCGAAGGAGGAGCACATGTGATGGCCTGCCTTTCAAAGACCATGTCTATCTAGATTCGTTTCTTAGGACACTTTTATCAATCATTGGAAAATATGTCGTGTCCCATTTTCCTCAAACTAAGGAGAATCTCTTCAAAACACTTTGAGATATGATCTGATTTATGCATAATCAGGTTATGTCTATACCATCATTCCAGACCACCCTCATCCTGGAAGTGCCAATGCACTAGGGGCATCTCATGTCATTTACGGTATCATTGGATCCCTTTCACGCTCTTCGCTATATACCCAGTTGAGTTATGGATACCCATAGGGGGGCACCGGTTCCTCCAACACTTAAGCCCCTCCTACCAATAACATGTTTTTAGGACCCCAACCCATCTATGAAATTGTTTCTCCTCCTTATGGATAGCCTAGTGCTTCATCCTGTCAAGCATTAGCGTCGTATCCTCCCATGCATCCTCAACCCCAATAACCACTTCCCCCTTAGGGTCAACTGTTTGCGCAGTAGAGTGCTACCAATCCCCAAAATTTGAAGAAAATGAATAAGGGGGAGGGTAACAAGGGCATCCAAGATAATCAAGGTAACCAACCTAGTGAACCCTAGGGGAACTAGCATAACACCAACAACCAACAACAGGGCAGTCATCCCAAGCAGAACAATGCTATTCATATGAACAAGCCTTTTTCATGTTGTGGTGTACATGGCCATTATACACATGAGTATCCTCTTTTAACCCAGATGCACCAAATGTGGGAAGTTGAAGCAACTTCGAGAGGTCAACAATCACCTTAGAATCCTGCACCACCTCAACTAGTAGTGCTCACAAATCCTTTTCCTCAGCAAGGATTTGTTGTTGCTCAGCCTCAGCTAGGTGAAGCAGCCCATCTCCCCCAACCTTCTAGTCCCGATGACTACCATATCCTTATGATGAACTCTGATGAGTTTAACCCCTCCAATATCAACCTACAAACTCAGTCATGTCAATATGAGAAGCCCGCGACTTTGTCTGCTACCGAGTCCAAAACCAACATATTTGTTGAGCCTCTTAGGCCACCAAAATGATCCTTTACAAATCCCTCAACCTATGTTTGATGGCATTCCTAAGATCCCAAAAGGACCATTACCCTGTAATGTGGATTCTAATAGAGTTACCCATACAAACAGTATAGTAGATGACTTGACGCAATCACCTGCTAACATGTGGATGCTAGAAGTCCTCCAGTTGTGCCCAACTCAAAAGAAAGCTCTACTAACTACTTTAGGTGTAGTAGATCCTTCTGATGATCATTTTATTGTCTTCTCAATTGATACATCAGAGCCTCCCCTATTTCCTTCATCTATTTTTTTCGAGCTTCCAGTTAGAGTTCATAATGCCCTCATCTCTCATTGCATTATTAACGAAGGCACATCCACCTGTGTGATGTCCACTATTGTTTGGAAAGAACTCAAGTGACCTGAGTTTTCCCCTTCCACCATCACTTTACGTGCTTGGGATGGACACTCCTCCCAGCCCCTTGGCATGTACCATAGCTGTCCAGTGACCCCTGTGGGGAAGACAGTGCATGTCGACATTAAATTCATTAATGCCCCTTTGTATTACAACATTCTCTTAGGTCATATTTATACATATGCCATGTTAGTTGTCACATCTGTAGTGTTTTTCAAGTATTGCTTCCCCCATGATGGGAAGATCATTACCATTGACCAATTGAATTACTACAAGCCAACATTTGTGACCTCACCCAAGTCCATTATCTCATCAATGTCTGATAAACAACCTACAACTCCTTCCACCAGTGTTTCACCCAGAGCCTATAAAGACTCATTGTTTGGTGCTTTCCCTAGTCCCCCCCCCATCTTAGAGCCTACCTCTATGAGTGTTTGCATGTTATAGGTGTCATGGGCCACCCTTAAGCAGTCGTCTGGTACACCTGATCAACAACTAGCTCCTCAGCACCCTACTGTCGCTCTTCCAACTAAGACATTTGGACCCACTCCCCAGGACCTCCTCCATTTGTGGGTGCCTCTCCTATGTTTCCACCAGGAACTGTTCCTCGAGGTCTCAACCATCCAGGAGCTATTCCGTCGGGACATTACCCTGCATGCCAAATACCTTTCTTATTCCCCCCTACAAGAGTATTTTATGCCCCTGTGATGGCTTGACTAGTCCTTCCTAGCATGACTTTGGGAATACCTGTAGGGTATATCAATCCCCCTGCAAGCATTCGTCCTGGTCAGCTAAGACCTTATCATGCTTTGACCCCAGTCCAACCAGTCCCCATGACCCCTGCTATTGCTTCAGTTCCATCACAACTCAACAGGAACCAACTCCTATTGCGAAAGCATCCAAACAGGGGGGAAAGGCTAAGAGGAAAGAACCTAAGTACAAGGCTCCCCATCATCCTCCAGCCCCTAAGCCCCAAAAGAGAACACCACCATGCACTTTGTGTCAAGTTTTTGGACACGCCACAACAATTGTCTTGAGCTTCCTCAACTTAAACCTTTGGTTCATGAAGCATTCCTTGAGTCCAAAATTCTTGAAGTCCATGTTGACTTACTAGTTCCACCTAAGAAACTCAAAATTTTGCACAGAAACCACCCTTATGCCCTGTGTGATCTTCATGGTCACTATTCCCATTGTTTCCCTCATCTTGATGAATTTTTTGATTTCCTTTGGGTGATCCGAAAATACAAGGCCACTCGTAGTGGATCATATACTCCTCTACCTGTGGATTTTGATATCATTATTCAACTAGAACAGGGAGACTCGGGCCCCAAATCCCTCCCCCCGATGTCGAGATGACGGACACCAGAGGCCATATCCTTTACTTATCATCATCCTTGAGTTCCTCACAGGTAAACCTTTCTATGATTTCTATGCACACTTCTATCAAACCTCTTTCGACAGAATCTTAGGTTTCAACATTTGTAGATCTTCCATCCACTAGCCTGTTGTCTAACATTCAAGATTATGTGTACGTGAACCTTGTTTCATAGGTTGATGCACCAAGTAATGTCAACACATCATGTAGTCAGCCTTCCTCTCATCTACCCATCTCCTAGCCTAATGAGGACACTTGGAAGCTATGTCTAGCCCTGATAACCCTACCCTTAAGCAAGGGTGCTTTTCTTCAGAGGATTTTGAAGGCAATTTCCTTCCTAATTCTCCCAATGCGCTCTACCTCACGAAATTTTTCTCATAGCACATCCCTTTGATTTGCATGTCTTTATTTTTTCCATGAAGTTAGGTAGATTGGATCATCTCATTTGTGGTATTTTACACCTTTTAGATGGATCCATCATCCACACCGTATATCGGTCATGCCAACGGTGCAAGTCGCTTCTCCCGAAATCTATCCTCAATAGCCTATGCCATTTTTACCCCCTTTCATACATTAGTCCTTTGAAACGACATGTGCATTGGATCTGCCACCAATAATCAGGCCGAATATGATGTAGTGATAGGTTTTTTAGTCGATGCTCTCGCTCATTGCTTCCTTCATATTCATGTTCTTTTAGATTCCTTGCTACTTGTCATGCAATTGAATGGTGTGTATCATGTTCATAACCAAGTCCTATTTAGAAAATATCTACGAGTTACGTTGTTGGTACGTGAATTTGAGAACATTACTTTGAGTGGTGTGCCTAAAGCAAAAAATCACTATGTAGATACCATTGCAAACAACATTCTATATTGGCATTTATCACATGTATACCATAGAAGATAACAAAACAAATGGAAAACCATCATCATCATCTAAAATGCATAATCATATTATGTATCATAAAAGTGTTCGAAGCCATAGCTCTAAATAGATCCTATATGCCCATAGGATGTTACAAAAATCACAATCAAAGGGACCTACATGTCCCTGCATCTAGTCACTTTTCGGCAGATCTCACGCCAAAGGCTCCACTCCACTAGCATGTAGATCAGGTACTGCCTAACCAACCATCACCACTCTTCGCACAATACCTCGTCACTCTAAGGGAAGACCGGTGCACTCTTCTGTGTACCGATCCTCTAAGTCATGTCAATTGCACTCTGAAACCCCAGTCAAGAGTACATCAAACCTATGATGCAAATCACCAAGCAGCGCAGTATCCTCTGGACCCTGCTGTGACGATGATGTCCCCTGATCTACAACGCCAGGTGTTACGGCTCAACCTGCATATCCTATTGGCTTTACCAGTGCTATGTCTACATACAACATGTTCCACACTCAGTACCATATACATGTGATAGAAACATAAAATGCACCATAAAACATAGCAACTTAACACTTACCATCTAACCCCCATGCTCATCTAGGCGAAAGTGGCATGTCAGGATCCTTCTGATAGTTCATCCCACTATAGGGGTAATCATCAATGTAAAGGGGCATCTTATCCTAATGTGTGAAAAAATTGGGTTGGAACACTGGTCTGACTCCCCCTCCTCCTCCTCTCCACAATAGTTGCCCCCATCGACACATCCTGGGCTCCTATGGGCCCCCATCTCAAATTTTCACATGACAACGCATAATGGGTATCTTCTCAAAGAAGAACACACATAGTACTATACCAAAAGTGTAATCACAATTCAATTACGTCTTGCAAATACCCAACTATTGTCTCATCGATGACAACATCATCTGGGCCCATCCATAGTAGGCTCCAATCAAAACACTCTCAACCAACATGATCTTCCCACCAATGATGTGATGGAATTCATGGTTGCCCAAGACCTGTAGCACAGTTGCGGCAACATCCTATGTCTTTATCCTCTCTACATCAAGAAGCGAGATAGTCATGCCCTTGACATGAACACCCCATCGACAATTGCGCTCCACAAACTTAATAATGTTCCTCCCATGAGGTAACACCAGATGAATATCCCCCACCACTCCGAGAGGAGGGAATCCAATCAAGAAGTAAATATCCTATAATGTGAGCTCAATCTTGTGCCCCTACATGACAAAGACCTCATAGTCTGGATCCCAATAGCTCACAATTCTTGATAGCAAGGGCTCACCTGCCCTCATCAATCGGTTCTCTACCAACTTGATAGCCCCATAATGAGCCAATGCCCCTCGAACCACCTGATCCCCCTGGATCGTGGATCAAAGAGTATCCAAGTCTCATTCATGCCAGTTGATTTTTAGCTTTGCCATGCTTGCAACATACCACATGTATGGTCAATTCAAAGAAGAAAACAATGGGAAACACTGATCGACCTAAAAACCCCCACCAGCCTAGCAAAGCAACCCTCTCTGGACCCAAATCACAGTTTTCAGCCCAGAAAATGAGAGCTCATAGGTTTCTAGTTACTTCCTGCAAGCCAGATCACACTTAAGGGCCCATAAAGTGTGATGTGATTGTGAGCATGAGCAAGGGTCTCTCAGGGAACCAACAGGTGCCAAAAATGAGGAAATAAACCACTAAAATTGAAGAGATGAGTAAGATGACCTACATGAACGTCACAGATCCCAATTCCAATGGTTAGTTTTTCTGCTACAATCTCCACAATGTTTAGGACCTTTTCCTCCTCTACAAATTCACCACAACTCACTTAGCAAATGAATCTAAATTGGAGCGAAAACACCCTTTTATAGGAAAACCCAAAGTTTTTCTGTCACCCATTGCGACTAGACCGTAGCTCAATTTGATGAACTGTAAACACCATTAGAAAGCTCTCACCGAGCTATGTCATTGGTCTTCCTTCGTTCTTGATGATTTGAAACTTCACCAGGAAGCCATTTTTCCAAGAAAGGTCACTTCGTTGTCTCTTAAAATTGAATTTCATCATAAAGAAACACTTGTAGTTTGAGGTCGACCTCCTCTTAATACTTGTCATACCACATGTCAGTTTCTTCATGAGTAACCATCATTTACTCATGTTTTGATGGTCCCCACTCGGCCTAGTCTCTATGGAAGCGTCATCGAGTCGCCCTTGTTCAGAGCTTCCGCAATGAGTCACCTTGCACTCTTGGAGTCTATTTAATGTCCCAGTATATCATGTCATAGTATTCCATCCATATTTTCATATCACTCATCCTGTGTTGCCCATTTTGGCCTCTAGTCATACTATCACCATCCCCTCTGGAGTTCACTTAGTTACTGTCAGTTCATCCATGCACTTTATGCTCTGACAAGGGTATTTGTCTATTTGTCTCTCAATCCTACTTTTACCCATTATCCTTGGTGTTAGTCCATCAGTGACCTTACTATTTTCCCTCATACTTTAGTTGAGCATCCTCACCGCCTCATCTATCATGGGCCCTATTATGTCGACATCAACTCATTTATTCTAGAAGAACATCCTAGAGGGTAGTGTATCTCGATTCCAGCTTCCACTCTTGTTTGGTGCCTTAGATTGAGCAAAGGGTCTCATTATTGTCCTTTTACTTAGTCGTTTCATGTTCATAATCCATACATTTGATGGTCGAGTGATGCAGTAGATTGTACAAGTGATTCTTGGGTGTGTGTGAGATGTTTCAGACCTCATGAGGGGTTGACCCTTAAGGTAGCCCCCCACATGACAAGATGCATACCTCTTATGCTACAGCCTCAGATGCATTTCCATAGAGTTGATGGGTTCGGTTCCTACCATTCATAGTGTTCATAGAATGCATGTCTCCTCCAAATGTTCCATTAAGTTTTGCAGAGTCCTTCCTTGTTCAGCAGGGCTTGTCCAGTTGTTCTACCCTCCCTCCCACCCATTTTTTTAGGGAAGGGGCTTTGTATCTCATGTACTCATATTATTGTATTCAGTCTTGGCTCATGTTTTTCCAAGTGCATTATGTATATGGGACACATTTTATTATTTTATGGCTATGTTATGCCAACATGTCATGTATCATTCAGCATGTACTTAATTGCTCAGTTTAATATTTCTAGGTGAACCATTATTTTTGTACTAAGTTATCTCGGCGGGTATGGGTATGTCTCCCCCACCTGAGTGAGGTCCAGTACCACAACCTAAAAGGAGACTTGCATTAGTCTCGTCCCTTTGTCCCTATCCTCTCTCACATTCAACTTCATTGGTCTCTCTCTCTCTCTCTCTCTCTCTCTCTCTCTCTCTCTGACTCCCCTATGTTTCCTAGTGATTGTGTCTTTACAATGTACTTTAGTCATACATTTTGCTCCTAACACTGGTACATTGGGGGGCAAGTTGTTATCACAAAAAAACTGATCATCTAGCCTAATTTACTAGATGGATCGAAGTACACCATTTGAAACCAATTTTACCATGGAAAAATTTCTTTCACTATGAGAAATTACTTAATAAACAACATTTTTTAAGTAATTTATAGTTAAACCCGTGAAGAATAATTAAATAAATCACTATTTATTTGATTTTATTCTAGGAAGAATTAATTAAACCATTGTTTTATTATTATTCATTGTCATATTTGACCCAATCATGAAAAATAAATAGTTAAATCACTATTTATCTTATTTTCTCTAAGAATAAGTAACTAAACACTAATTAATTATTATTCTTTGTTAAATTTTACTAATTCCCTTAGGAATAATTAAATAAATTCTTATTTGTTTATTATTCCTTAACTAATTCTTGAGATGATAAATAAAACATTTATTTATTTATTATTTCTAAATAAAAGTTTAAATACTTTTTCCCTCCTAAACAAATATAATAAAATATTCCAAGTGGTTATTCCAAGAATGGGATCAATAATATTTTATTATTTCTCATTATTCAAAATAACTCAATATTTTGTTATAAATAGAAGGGCTTTGCATTCATTATTCACTTTTAATTATTTTCATTGTTGCACTCATTGTTGTAACTCTGATTATTTTCATTGTCACACACCATATTTTTCACTGGGTTTATGCCTTATAGAGGAGAGAGACTCTACACAAGATGAAGACGTTTTAGGATAGCGAAGAACCCATCCCATAGAGGGGGACTGGTAACATTTATTTGTTCCCTTCATAGGTGTTATAATAAAACTATTCTTTACATATCTGGTTTCCATTGGATGATTGGAGTTATTACTCTTTCTTTTTGTTGTTTAACTATGATTTTGGCATAGATCTAGACTTTGGCAGGCTTTGTTTCTATCAGTTGTTGCAGATCTACAATGTTTAACGGCCATTTATATTGTTGAGTTTCTTATTCATCCACAATATTTAGTGGGTTCTTTTCGTAGATCTTTGAGAAGAAAACACTACAACAATTAGTGTCCTAAACCTAATCCAGTCTTTCCATCTCGGTATCCATCTATTCTACTATCGATTCATCCTGCTGAGCAAGTTCCTGTTCCTACGGCTTCTCACCCTGTTCATCATCTTCCGTTGGTGGATCTGAGACTTCAACTTGTATCAATGTAGTTTTCACTATCTATGCGCCTTGCACTTCCTCCTATTCCTATTCCAGTTGCACTTCTTTCTCTCTTCTACATAGCTCTTGTTCTTCTTTGAGCTTCTGGTCTACTTCCTGCAACTTCCTCTCCATCTCTTCTAGTGTTTGTTTATCTCTCCTTTTTTTTGCTCCTCTCTTGTCGCGTTGTCACCTCTTTTCTTCTATATCCAAAGCTACTCTTTCAACAAGTGGATCTTCCTTAAACTTGTAGCTTTTCTCCAACTCTGCGCTTTTAGAAATCTTCCTCTTACCTTTTCTTGAATAGGTTTGTTGCCTACTGCTTCTTTCATTGCTGATCCCTGTGGTGTTGTTGGCTTGAGTGCTACTAGCCATTATACTACCACACTGACCAGTTCATTGAGCCTAGAGGAGTTATAACAATATCTCCAAGGGTATTCCCCTAGCTAATGACATGCCCCATGTATCCAAGGATAGTACACTCACAAACAATGGTCGCTACATAATCCATGCAGATCATATGGATTGAAACTCTTGTCGTAGAACTTAAACTTCTTGAAGTCCTCGACCTTGGAATCTGCTTCTTTCAAACTCTGGATAACGTACAACCCAATTTGCAGAGGAAGCATAGGCCATGGTTCCTTCCTCTTCCTCTACAATCCAGCTAATAACCCTATCGAGATGTGGTATGAAACCTCCTGCATGACCATCTTGTTTGTGGATAAATTTGGCAACAAATGTGAAGCCTTATTTGTGTTGTACATCTTGATGAAGGTGTCATCAGGTGAGGCATACCAATCTCCAATGTTGAGCAATGCCTCCATTGCTTCCTGGGACATGTAAGGTAGATCTTGTTCAAAGATCATCAGGTACAGAGGGGAAGCGAAGTAGTCAGATAGTCTATCCATGATTCCTCGGTAGTTGCACTCTAAGAGTAACTTGCAATATATGTTCACAATATTCTCTGAAGGTGTCCATTCCCAACCCACGATAGGAAACTGATAATGGGCATCGATTCAATCGAGAAGGTATGCGAACATGAAGAATCATTCTTGTTGATCCTTGGGCGGACTCCAGGAATTTGATACATGCACTATTAGCTCGAGAGTCAACATGTCAGACCAATTGAAAGGTTTTCCTTCACTTTCCAACTGATCTAATAGAACCACCCAACTCTACGACAAGGTCTCTGTACTCTCTTAGCCATACAAGCAACCTGAAAAGATGACCAAGAGTTCGTGGGCCTTTCTGAGTGTCTTTATCTTATAGATATGGTTTAGTGTCATCCTAAGCTTTGATGGCTCCCTTACCCAACACTTCAATATGTCTCTTGTGTTCGCGCTATTGTTGGTAGTGTAGAACAGTGCATCCATCCTATTCACTGACTGCAACAAATGATCACATCACTTCTACTCAATTGTGTTTTTGTTTACAATAGTGTCTTCCATTTCCACTAATGATTGTGGTGATTTTGCTAGAAACTCCCTTTAGTACATCACAATTTTTTGGCTTGACCAACCTTACTAGAAGATGAATGTATTGTGCCTCTAGGGCCCTAATCTTAACGCTGAAATAGATTAGCCAATGAATTACCATTTCACTAGAATCCACTCTTCAATGTAAATGTAGAGAGTACCTTGCTTGTTGATGAAGATCCATACAATTTTACAGTTTCCCTCTAGAGTTTAGCCTCATCTAGACCTTCACTTGTGTGATGTTCCAATGTTATTTTAGTATTGTTTATAAAGATCTTGTTTTTCCTGTGAAAGTTGGCATCCCCTAAAGGTTAGACAAGAAAGTGTCTTGGAATTTTTGGATGGATATGAGATTCAAGAGTATCATAATAATATGAAATAGATTTCGGTGTTAGTAAATAGTATTTTAAAATTGATATTTACATATTAATACTCCTATGTTGTTAAAAAATATAAACTTCATTAGTCAATAATGTGGAAAAGTTTAATAATATCTTTACCAATGACAAACTTTTGAAATAGATACTTAGTCTCCTATTCTACTTTAATTTTTGTGATCCTTCGAGTGAAAAGGAACCTTTTATAAAGAAATATTTCCTCGGTGACATATCATGCTTGTAATTTAATCATAAATATGAAGATTAGTTTTACTTACGTTTCATAATTGGTAGTTCCAATAAAGGGAAATGTTTAGTTAGGTTGCAGTGTTTATCCTATTTAGATAGGATTTAATTTTGATGATAGTGTTTTGGTCACTAGTAGGAACATGCTTAGTGGAGAAACCTTGGTGTCATTCTTGTGAATATGCATTATAACTCTTTGTAAAATATACAATGTTAAAATGTAATTTTCACTTTGTTTGTCTCATTGTGTGCTATTTGGATTTCTATTGAGGTTTCCTACATTGTTCTTTCAACATAAAGTAGAAAAGGAATATTTCCCCTTTGCTATATCATGGGGATGCTTGCAAGCCATAAGAAACACATATATTTAAGATTGAGCTTAATTTAGGGTACAAGTTAAGAAAGAAGATACGTGGAAAACGAGCTTCCAAACTTTACCATGGTTGTATGGATATTGGTAATGGTATTTGAACTCACTAATGCACCAAATAAATTCCATCGATTGGTGAATCATGTATCAAGAGATTATCTCGGTTATTTTCTCATTGTGTATTGTGATACCATTCTCCTCTATAGAAAAATATGGACATAACATTTATAATATGTCAAAGTTGTATTATGAAAAGATGTGAGAGAGAAGAAACCTTTGATGAATTTGAAGAAGAGTTTATTTTCCATGGACTTCATAACTTATTTGGGCTATATGCTAGGTGTAGATGGATTTTATATCAAGCTAGAGATGATACAAGTCGTAACTAAATTGTCAATGCCAACCTATCTCAATGACCAATTGCAAGTCTACCTCACATTGCTTTGACATCTCATTGTGTTTTAAGTCCTTAACCAAGGAAAATGCAGACAATAAATGGGAAGATGAACAATAATCTTTTGATGAACCCAAGACACAAATCTATATTGCACCTAGGCTAATAGTGCTAGAAAAACTGCCATTAGAACTGGAGCTTGATATTGATATGTCCCAAGGGATCTATGATTAGTGGTGCAACACACACTTGAAGACATTCTTTGAAGTGATGATCAAGTATCCAACTATAAGAAGTTGCATGGAATTGTGGATACACTATAGTGACACTATATCTTAGCTAAGGGGTTGAATTACAATGATTATTTCAACAATGATACTAAGTACAAAGAGTCAAGTGCCCTCACATGAGATGATACCTCCCTTTCTCTAATTGTGATGGAACCTCCCTCAAGGTCGCAGGGTTGAATTTCCCTAGGCGTGAGTGGAATTATGTTAATGAACATGCCCTAAGGTAATATGCCCCATGGCGCCATGTGAGTGCCACGAGGAATGATTAAGAGAGCTTACAAAATGAATACGAAAACCCAAGGATGACATAAGTTTTGACCCAAAAATGTGAATAGAGAAGAGCCATTGGCACGTCAAAAAAGTAATTGGGTTCTTGGCATTACAGTTGCTTAGATATCTCGAAGAGGATTTCTCCTCTACTTCCATTTCATTCAAGCCTTCTATGCTTATGAGGAGGCCATAAGTTGATCAAAATCAAGCTAAAACGAAGTCCTAGTGAAATATTAGAGTCGACAGTAGAAAATCTGCGAAGGTTTCATGGTTGTAACAAATGTAAACGCTAAACCTAGCTCATAAGAGTTGAAGAGCACTATTTCGCTAAATCTCTATTATATTAGTCTTAACTCTTACTAGTTAATTTGATTAATTAATTAATTAAGCCCCCATTCTTTTCTTTATATATATAACATTAATATAACTGTATATATAATACATATAGCATTAATATGAAATTACATATAGTATTATTATGACATTATATATAGTATTTATATACAATTACATTTTATTTATTTAT